>ML246993.1:0-51353 GCA_005239495.1 Nicotiana undulata
GCAATAGCTTATTTGATGTTGTATTTTATTTGAAAAGGGTATTTTCTTCATTCAAATGATTTCCAACAAATAACTTCCTCATTTCTCGCTGATTTCCTAATTGGTTTAGAAACTAAAAATTTATTTTATGTTATATAAATGAGACTCATTGGGCGTCTTAATTGCATTGGTTGTGGACATTATGTTCTGGGTAGTACGTGAATTTTTTTGTGCTAAGTGAGATGGAAATATGTGGGCACAAGGTGCCATGTGTTCTAAGGGTTTAGAAATTGAGATTTATGATATGAGACACCAAGGATTGAGATGGTCGGGATTGTTTATTAGAAAAGTGTGATTGATTGAGTTAACATCGCCTTCTTCATTTGAGCACATTTTCACTTGTCTGTGTTTCAGCCATGTTGGTGTTAATTTACTTGGTTATCTTTCGATACCATCCATGTTTTCCTTTTATTGTCTATATTTTTTGTAGTTTGATCTCTCCCTGCTATTGACATTACTTTGTTAACTTTATCTTGGTAGTTTATTATCATATCATGTTCAATCTATTTGACCAGTAGGTGTCTTGACTGTTCCTCGTCACTACTCCACTGAGATTAATCTTGATACTTATTGGGCATTGTTGTGGTGTGCTCATACTACACTTCTGTACATTTTTGTACAGATCCAGGTATTTGATCGTTAGTAGCTGTGCGGATTGTTGCTGTGGAGACTCATGGTAAACCTGCTGCTATGATTGCAGGTCTCGGAGTCACCTTCTATTGTACTTAATTCCATTATTTCCTTTTGTTCTGGAACAGTGATGTATTCATTTTGTATAACCACTCATAGAAAGGCTTATGACTTGTACTACCGGTTTTGGGAGTTGTAATTGTTCAGAGTTACCTAATTTGAAGTTAGTGAATATCAATGTTATTTCTATTAATGTTAGGCTTACCTAGTTTAGAGACTAGGTTCCATCACGACTCCTTCAGAGGGATTTTTGGGTCGTGACACTCATGTTGTTTCCTGCACATGTTTTTGTGTGCAGATCCAGGTACGAGCTATTAGCCTCGAGGATAGTACGTGCTGCTGATTCTAGGAGACTACAAGGTACTTTTGCCCGCGTCCGCAGAATCCTCAGAGTCCCCTTCTACTCCATCGTCTAGAGTCTTTTTATGCACTTCCTTACTTGTTTTGAGCTACAGTAGTTATTAGAGGCTTGTTACTTAGTGATATTCTGGGTCATTGGGAGAATAGTTTTGTATATGCTGAGCGGCACAATTTTGTTGTTTAGATTATTCCTTTATTCCCTTATTTATTGTGTTTTCTCTTAAAGTTTTCTCGTAATATTAGGCTTACCTAGTCGTAGAGACTAGGTGCCGTCACGATACCTTTCAGAGGGTAAATTGGGTCATGACAAGTTGGTATCCTAGCTCTAGGTTCATAGTAGTCACGATTCATAAGCCGGTTTATTAGAATCTTGCAGATCGGTACGGAGACGTCTGTATCTATCTTCAGGAGGCTATGTAACTGTTAAGAACAATCATATTCCTTTGATTTTCTTATCGTGCGAGTTAATGACATCAAAATTCTAAAACTCTATTATGTTCTTTCTCACAGATGGTGAGGACCCGTACCGGGAGAACCGACGATCAGGCACCCGAGCCCCCTGTCAGAGCCGCTAGAGATAGGAGCCGGGGTAGAGGACGAGCGCACGGTGCATCATGAGCACCTGCGAGAGCTGAGATAAAGGAGACCATAGCAGCTCCAGCTGGAGGGCCGGCACCGGAGATTCCTATTGCTACTCCTGCCCTCTAGGATACTTTTGCTCAGTTCATGAGCATGTTCAGCACTCTGACTCAGGCTAGGCTACATCCGATAGCCCCAGCCACATCTAGGATGGGGTAGGGGCACAAGCTCTCGCAGCCAGCACTCCTGAGTAGAGGGTCCAGGTTGATCAGGCCCTAAAGTACATCCCTATACCCCTAGTGTTCCCGGTTAAGCATTAGGCCAGGGTGGCTGCTTTTGAGGCAGAGCAGCTCATACTTGAGAGGAACAAGAAGTATCACCCACCTACTTTCAGCGGACTAGCTTCAGATTACGCTCTGGTTTTCTTGAGGAGTGTCATCGTATCCTCCGCACTATGGGAATTGTGGAGACGAGTGGGGTTTTTTCACCACATTCCAGCTGAGGGGAGCGGCATATCAATTGTGGCGTGCCTATGAGCAGAGTAGCCTGGACGGGGGAAACTTCACTCACTTGGACTTAGTGTTCAAAGATGATTCTACGAGAGTATGTCCCTCAAAACCTCAGGGATACTTGGCGCGCAAAGTTTGAGCAGTTGCACCAGGGTGTTATGACTGTGTCGGAGTATGCAGTCTGTTTCAGTGAGTTAGCTCATCATGCACCGGCTTTGGTTACCACAGTTAGAGAGAGGGTTCGCCGCTTCATTGAGGTACTCCACCACAGTATTCGGACCAGTATGGAAAGAGAGTTGGAGTTGGAGCTGGATATCACTTATCTCAGGAGATCGTGCACCAGCAGCACGCTATGGTAGGGTTTTTGTGAGTCGCCTTGTTCATTAAGCTCTTCCAGCAGCCAGCACTATTCCAGCTCCTCCTAGATCTTAGGAGCCCTATTATGCACCACCATATCTAGTGTGCCTCCTACTCGAGGTGCTATTACCGGCTAGTCGAGCATGCTAGTTCCTAGTGAGTCTCAACCGCAGCATCCTCTGATGGGTTGTTTTGAGTGTGGTGACACTCGTAACATGGTTAAAGATTGCCCCAAAGCTAGGAGAGGTGCATCGTCACAGACTTATCAGGCTCCACGTGCTCCACAGGGTCCTCTGGCTATTCTTCCAGCCCCAGTCGCTGCTCCACCTTCTCAGGCAGCTCGAGGTGGAGGTCGGGGAGGTCGAGGTTGCCCTAGAGAGGGAGTCCAGGCCAGGTATTATTCCCTTCCAGCCGGTTCAGATTCAGTTATCACATGTATCGTCCATGTCTGTCGTAGGGATGCATCAGTATTATTTGACCCAGGCTCTAAGTATTCATATGTGTCTTCTTATTTTGTTCCGCATCTAGGGATATCTCGGGATTCTTTGAGTTCCCCTGTTTATGTATCTACTCCCGTGGGAGATTCTCTCATTTTGGACCGCGTATATCTGTCATGATTGGTTATTTTTAGTGGTTTTGAGACCAGAGCCGGCATGTTATTACTCAGTATGGTAGATTTTGACGTTATCTTGGGCAGGGACTGGTTGTCGCCCCATTATGCTATTCTTGATTGTCATGCTAAGACTGTGACACTAGCTATGCCAGGCTTACCGAGATTAGAGTGGAGAGGTACCTTAAAGTATATTCCCCGCAGGGTCATTTCATTTCTTAAGGCTCAACGGATGGTTGAAAAGAGTGTGATGCGTATTTGGCCTATGTGAAAGATTTCAGTGTTGATACCCTTACAGTTGAGTCAGTCCCAGTAGTAAGGGACTTCCTTGATGTGTTTCCAGCTGATCTTCCGGGTATGCCGCCCGATATAGATATTAATTTCGGCATTGATTTTTTATCGGGCACTCAGCCCATTTCTATTCCTCCTTATCGTATGGCTCCTCCTGAGTTGAAAGAGTTGAAGGAGCAGTTGTACGAGTTGCTTGATAAGGGTTCCATCAGGCCCAGTGTATCACCCTGGGGTGCTCCGGTCTTATTTATGAAAAAAAAGATGGTTCTATGCGTATGTGTATTGATTATAGGCAATTCAACAAGGTTACAGTGAAGAACAGGTATTTGTTGCCTCGCATCGATGATTTATTTGATCAGTTACAGGGTGCAAAGGTATTTTCCATGATTGACTTGCGTTCTGGCTATCATCTGTTGAAGATTCGGGAGCCGAAAATCCGGAAGACTGCCTTTAGGACCAGATATGGTCACTATGAGTTTCTTGTCATGTCATTTGGGCTGACCAATACCCCAGCAGCCTTTATGCATTTGATGCACAGTGTGTTCCGGCCTCATCTTGATTCCTTCATCATTGTGTTTATTGACGACATCCTGGTTTATTCCAGGTCTTGGGAAGATTATGGGCAGCACTTAAGGGTCGTGCTTCAGACTTTGAGATAGAAGAAATTGTATGCAAAAATTTTTAAGTGTGAGTTCTGGCTTGATTCAGGGGAATTCTTGAGCCACGAAATGTCTTGTGATGGGATCAAGGTGGATCCGAAGAAGGTGGAGGCGGTGCAGAGTTGTCCTAGACCGTTATCAGCTACGGAGATCCGCATTTTCCTTGGTTTGGCAGGGTACTATTCCTGCTTTGTAGAGGGATTTTCATCTATTGCAACACCTATGACCAGACTGACCCAGAAGTGTGCTCCATTTAGGTGGACTGAGGAGTGTGAGGAGAGCTTTCAGAAGCTCAAGACAGCTTTGACCACAACCCCAGTGTTAGTATTCCCTTCAGGTTCAAGGTCCTACACTGTTTATTGTGATGCCTCGAGAATTGGCCTTGGAGCGGTATTGATGTAGGACGGTAGGGCGATTGCCTACGCATCCAGACAATTGAAGGTGTATGAAAAGAATTATCCGGTTCATGACCTCGAATTGGCAGCAATTGTTCACGCCTTGAAGATCTGGCGTCATTATTTGTAAACTGTTCCCTATGAGATTTACACTTATCACCGGAGTTTACACCACTTATTCAGGCAGAAGGACCTTAATCTGTGTCAGCGGAGGTGGTTGGAGCTACTGAAAGACTATGATATCACTATATTATACCACTCAGGGAATGCCAATGTAGTGGCCGACGCCTTGAGTCGCCAGGCGGAGAGTTTGGGGAGTTTGGCATATCTTCCGGTAGCGGAGAGTCCCCTAGCCTTGGATGTTCAAGACTTAGCCAGTCAGTTCGTGAGATTGGATATTTCAGAGCCTAGCATGGTATTAGCTTGTGTGGTTGCTCGGTCTTCTCTTTATGACCGCATCAGAGAGCATCAGTATGATGATCCCCACCTTCTAGTTCTTCAGGGTCCGATGAGGTGATGCCAGAGAAGTGACTATGGGTGACGACAGCATGATGAGGATGCAGGGTCGGATATGCGTGCCCATTGCGGATGGGCTTTGGGAGATTATTCTCGATGAGGCCCATAGCTCACGGTACTTCATTTATCGGGGTGCCGCGAAGATGTACCAGGATTTAAGACAGCACTTGTGATGACCCAAGGGGTCATTTTATGAATTTAGACTCTGTTCTGGTCTCATTAGCCATAAAAAGATTAATTTTAACTACCTTGATTTGCATGCGCAGTACGGGCGTAAAACCAGAAAGCTTTTATGTGAAAATATAAGAAATAATAATTTTTAGAATTAAAAATTTGGTTTTAGTTGAGTTGAGTCAACATTTTGAGTAAACGTACTCGGATCTGTGTTTCGACGATCCAGGGAGGTCTGCAGTAAAATATGGGACTTGGGAGTATGCCCGAAATTGAATTCCGAGGTCCCAAGCCATAGAAATCAATTTTCGAAAGAATTTGTTTTGCTGAATTATTAATGAAATAAAGAAATGAATTAACGATTGAAACCGTTGGTGTCGGGCCCGTATTTTAGTTCCGAAGCTCGATACAGGTTCGTTATGAGATTTAAGCCTTGTCAGCAAAATATGCTGAGAATCGGAATTTATTTGACGTGATTCAGACGCCCGGTTGATAAATAGTGAACTTTAAGTGTTCTTGAGAAAAATAATGATGTTTGAGGTTTAATTCATAGTTTTGCATGTTATTTTCATGATTTGATCGCACAAACAAGTTCGTATGATGCTATTAGACTTGCGTACATGTTTGGTTTAGAGCTCCGAGGGCTCGGGTGAGTTTCAAATAGGTTTCGGTTGTGTTGCGCTCGTTCTTTATTATGCTTCGACGTCGTTTTTCAAGCATAAATGATATCATATTGAACAAATGAGCTTCAATTTCTGTTTTAAATGAAGTATTATATCCGTATCGTAATTACGGATCAGTAGCAAAAAGAATTATCAAATTTGCAAATCGTATGAGGATTTTATGGTCATTTTGCTAACGTTGCCAGATTTTTCAGGTTAATTACGAAATTGCCACTGATGGCGTATTAAAAATCTGCACTATTTGCAAATATTAAAACCTACATATATCCTTCATTATAATGTCAAATTAAGTTATTCAAAAGCCTAACTTGATTAGAATTTCACAAGGAATCCATTTGAGACATAAAAATCGAGTTACGGGATCGTTTGATACGAGAAATGATGCAGAATAGCTGGTAGAAAAATATATATAAAACGGACAAACTTCTTCTTCAAATTTTCGAACCCCACAGCCCTAGGAACGAATTTCTTCACCAAATATCATCCCCAAGTCATAGATAATCAATTCTAAACTTTACTCTTTCAATTACTCATTGTTTTTCATCACTTTTAAATCAAAAACTAAGAATTTTCATGGTAAAAATTCAGAGTTTGGGTAGAATTAGGAAATTTTGTAAAAATTGAATTTTTACCTCGAATTGAGGTCGGATTTCGAAACTAATTGTATATTTTGGTTCGTGGGTGAATGGGTAAACGTAATTTGGTCCGAACCCTGAGTTTAGACCAAGCGGGTCCGGGGTTGGGTTTTCATTTTTTTTTAGAAAACTTAGGAAACATTATAATTTTCAATAAAGTTAATTCCTTTAGCCTTAATTAATGATATTAAGTTAATTATGATTAGATTCGGGCAAGTTCGAGCAAGATTCTAAAGGAAAAATTGTAATTGAGCAGTGAGTGGCTTACGAAATTGAGGTAAGTGTTTGGTCTAACCTTGACTTGAGGGAATAGGAATCCCTACTTATTTGCTATGTGACTTTCACGTGTGTGGTGTATAGGTGAGGTGATGAGTATATATGCACTACCAAATGGTCTGTTAAACATGATCCCTTCCTCGTTTCCAATTTAATTGACTCCTGCTTAATTGCTCTATGTTCATTGTTGTTATATGACTACTAGGCCTTATTTCATTGCTGTTAAATATTATATGACTATTTTGGGAAGAGTATTGGTTGCGTAATTGGTTCCCTTGTGGTACATAAAGGTTGAGCAGTTTGGCACTATTTTGGAAATATATTTATATATTCATGTTGGTTTCATTTTTGATATTATTGATGAAGTTTTGAGAAATGCAGTTTAACTGTTCGTAATTGTTGAGGTTCACATGGTTATTTGGTTTCATTTGATTATTTTCAATTGTTGTTGTAAGTGTGTTAAAAGTGTTGGTTGTTCTCTTGATTATATCATGGTACATAAATACTGAGTTGGGTTGGCAGTGTTACGATGGTTACATATATTCTGGTTGGTTTTATTGGGGAATGATATTGGTTAAAGCTTACGAGCTATACTGTTTTCTGTTTACAATTGTTGAAATAAAAGTGTTGTGAAAGGCTTGGCCTGAACTGTGAAAGTTTTTGATGAATAAACAAAATTGATAGTTATAAGGGGGCTGTGATAAGGGGGCGAAATAGATTGTGATAAGGGTGGACATGTGGGATCGGGTTGCGCGCCGCAACAAGATAGTGATAAGGGAGTATAATTGTGTTTTACTGATTTTATTATAAAGATTTGGAAATTTATTGTTTTACTCTACGGGTTTTCTCATACTCTGCACATACTGTTATTTTAAAGTAAAAGTTTGGAAATTCGGAAACTTGTGTGAGATCTTGGTGATATTTGAGGCCCGGAATAGGCGACTGAGTTATTATATTTATTGTTTCAGTTATATTTTTTATGTCCATGCGGAATTGTTTTGTTGCGTTATTGTACATATTATTGTCACAGGTTATATATTGTTAAATGCCCCGCCGTAGCCTCGTCACTACTTCGTCGAGGTTAGGCTCGACACTTACTCAAAACATGGGGTCGGTTGTACTGATACTACACCCTTCACTCTTTTGTGCAGACCCAGGTACTAGCCAGTAGTAGAAATTTTTAGAGCAGCCATCCATCAATTCGGAGACACGAGGTATATCTGCCGGCTTTCGCAGATCCTGAGGGCCTTCTCCTATTTTCATAAATGTTAGTTTATTATATTCAGAACAGTTACACTATTTCTTTCAGCCCACTATTTGTAGTATTCTTTAGTAGTTCGTGAATTGTGACACCAGACTCTGGGGTAGTTCCAGATCTATTTGTATGATTAGTTCGTGGTTCGTTTTATTCAATTGTTTATTATTTTATCTTTGGAAATTATGTATCGATAACCAATGGATTCTGTTTAGTTTAGATTATTTTATTATGTCTAAATGGATAATAAATGCAAAGTAATTAATCGAATTCTAACATTGTCTTGCCTAGCAAGTGTGGTGTTAGGCTCCATCACAATCCCTAAGGTTGGAAATTTGGGTCGTGACAACACTATTGGTGGAGAAGGATGAAAAAGGATATAGTTGGGTTTGTGTCCAAGTGTCTCAACAGTCAGCAAGTTTAATATGAGCACCAGAGGCCGGGAGGATTACTTCAGAGGATAGAGATACCAGAGTGGAAGTGGGAACGGATCACCATGGACTTTGTGGTTGGGCTTGCCCAGACTTTGAGAAAGTTCGATGTTATTTGGGTGATCGTGGATCGGCTGACCAAGTTAGCCCATTTCATTCCAATACATACTCCTCAGAGAGGTTGGCCGAGATTTATATCAGGGAGATTATCTACCTTCACGGTATTCCATTATCCATCATTTCAGACAGAGGTACACAGTTCACATCACGGTTTTTGAGAGCCGTACAATAAGAGTTGGGTACTAGGGTGGAGCTGAGCACAACGTTTCACCCTCAGACGGACAGACAGTCCGAGCGCATGATTCAGATTCTTGAGGGATATTCCCAGTGTCTGTGTAATGGAGTTCGGAGGGTCATGGGACCAATACTTTCCACTTGCAGAGTTTTCTTACAACAACAGTTACCAGTCCAACATTCACATGGTACCGTATGAGGCTTTGTACAGTAGGCGGTGGCTGTCCCCAGTGGGATGGTTCGAGATGGGCGAGGCCCGATTGGTTGGTACGGGTTTGGTCCAGGATGCCCTAGATAAGGTGAAGGTGATTCAGGAGAGACTTCACACAGCCCAGTCCAGGCAGAAGAGTTATGCGGACCAGAAGGTTCGTGATTTGACATTTTTGGTTGGTGAGCGAGTCTTGATTCGGGTATCACCTATGAAGGGTTTCATGAGGTTAGGGAAGAAGGGTAAGCTGAGCCCGAGGTTCATTGGTCCTTTTGAGATATTGCGGTGCGTTGGGGAGGTTGCTTATGAGATTTCCTTCCCTCCCAGCCTAGTAGGAGTTCATCCCGTATTTCACGTTTCTATGCTCCAGAAGTATCATGGTGATCCGACTCAAGTATTGGATTTCAGCTCAGTCCAATTGGACAAGGATCTATCTTATGTTGAGGAGCCAATAGCCATTTTGGATAGACAGGTCAGAAAACTTAGGTCAAAGAACATTGCATCAGTAACGGTCCAATAGAGGGGTCAGCCAGCCGATGAGGCGACTTGGGAGACCGAGCAGGAAATGTGTAGCCAGTACCCTCACCTTTTCACAGCCTCAGGTATGTCTTTATACTCGTTCGACGATGAATGATTATTTTAAGAGGGGGAGAATGTAACTACTCGGCCTGTCGTTTTGAGAGTTAGAGCCTCGATCCCCTAATAACTGCTTTCTCCACGTTTGTTTCTGCTATCGGGACTTGCCAGAGTGTATGGTTATGGAATTCGGAGATTTTTGGGACACTTAGTCCATAGATGTGAATTTTAGCCTTAAAATTTGGACCACAGTCGCAACTGTGTGAAGACGGAACCGGAATGAGATTTTGTCGACTTTGTTAGCTCCGTTGCGTGATTTTGGGGTTAGGAGCGCGTCCGGAATATGTTTTGGAGGTCTGTAGTAGATTTTCGACAATTTCGGCCGATAGGAAAAATTTTGATATCGAGCTCAGAATAGGATTCCGGAAGTGGATGTAGGTTCATAGTGTCATTTGTGACATGTGTGTCAAATTTGAGGTCATTCGGACTAGGTTTGATGTGTTTCGGCATCGTTTGTAGATTTTGGAAAAATGCTAAGTTTTTAGGCTTGAATCCATGTTTAATTCTTATTTTTGGTATTATTCGATGTGGTTTGCAGGCTCGACTAAGTTTGAATGATGTTATAGGACTGGTTGGTAGGTTTGGTTGAGGTCCCGGGGTCCTTGGGTGTGCTTCGGATGCTCAACGGGATGAAATTTGGACTTAGGCAAAATCTGGTGTGCTGGTTCTGGTGTCTCGCAGATGCGGCTGGGTGTCCGCAGATGCGGCTGGGTGTCCGCAGATGCGGCCCAGGGGTCGCAAATGCGGACCCATCTAATTAAGTGATTTTCGCACCGACGATGACTTTTCCGCATGTGCGGCCCCATGAATCGCATATGCGGAAATCGCTGGGCAGAAAAAGGAAATTCGAGGGTTTGAAATTTCATAACACAAAATTCGATTTGGAGCTCGTTGGGAGACGATTTCTCGAGGGATTTTGAAGGAGAATTGGGTAACGAATTCTAACTCTATTTTTTATCATAATACAATACTCTATTGTTGTTTTCCTCTTCTAATTAAGGGATTTGTGGGTAAAAGTTTGAAAATAGGGAAAAAGGTTCCCCAATTGAAAATACGAGATTTGAATGAGATTTTTACATCGGATTTAGATGATTTTTGTTTGAGTGAACGGGTGTTCATAATGTGTAAATTTTACCCGTTTCCGAGGCATGGCCCCGGGGAACTTTCTGGGGCGATTTTCCTAAATTCGAGTTTTAGCTTCGAATTGATTAGTTAAACCAATTACTTAAATTTATATTTACATTATGCAATTAATTTGATTAGATTCGGGCCATTTGGAGTCGGGTACTCGTGGAAAGAGCGTGGTATCAAGTTGATTTGAGCGATTGGGGTAAGTGGCTTGCCTAATCTTGTGTTGGGGACTTTCCCATTAGGATGTTTGATATTATTTGATGTGTGGGCGCCGTGTATGTGAGGTGACGAGTACGTGCACGGGCCATTATTGCAAAAATCCCATTTTTC
This sequence comes from Nicotiana undulata, assembly GCA_005239495.1. NCBI lineage: Eukaryota > Viridiplantae > Streptophyta > Magnoliopsida > Solanales > Solanaceae > Nicotiana > Nicotiana undulata. The sequence goes on from ML246993.1 coordinate 11,056, forward strand.
CTTTTGAATCATAAATTGTATTCTCTTATTAATTGCAATTACATGTTTTAAATTGTTTAACTTAGATTCGAAAAGCATGATTATGTAATTAATTGCCTATTTGACACTTTGTGCGACATGTTTAGTTAGAATCCTACCTTCCTTTTCTGTGATTAGTATGAACTGTATAAATTCGATGTCATACCTGTCATTTATCTTGCATCGCATATTTAAATTGGGACTACGGACGTATTCCGGGAGATCCCCCTTTACTGCATATTTAAATTGGGACTATGGACGTATTCCAGGAGATCCCCCTATACTACATATTTAAATTGAGACTACGGACGTATTTCGGGAGATCCCCCATGTACTGCATATTTATTTTGGGACTATGGACGTATTCTGGGAGATCCCCCTGTACTGCATAATCATTAGGACTACGGGACAGTATCTCGGAAGATTCCACCTTGGGTTTATCTAGTTTTGAGCCGAGAGCTCCTTTGACTGTTAAGTTTCGAGGATTTTCCGTTAACTTTTTACTGTAGAATTTACTTTATCTCTTTTTACCGTTTTAAAATGATTATATTCACTCCAGTAGGTCTTTAACCTGACCTCGTCACTACTTGACCGGGGTTAGTCTTGGCACTTACTAGGTACCAATGTGGTGTACTCATTCCCTTTCCTGCACATATTTTCGTGTGCAAATCCAAGTACGAGCTATCATCCTTGAGGATAGTACGTGCTACTGATTCGAGGAGACTACAAGGTACTTCTACCTGCGTCCGCAGAATCCTCAAAGTCCTCTTCTACTCCGTCGTCTAGAGTCTTTTTATGTACTTCCAGACTTGTTTAGAGCTACAATAGTTATAGAAGCTTGTGACTTAGTGATATTCTGGGTCATTGGGAGAATATTTTTGTATATGTCGAGCGACACCATTTTGTTTTTTAGATTATGCCTTTATTCCCTTATTTATTGAATTTTCTCTTAAAGTTTTCTCATATTATTAGGCTAACCTAGTTGTAGAGACTAGGTGCCGTCACGATACCTTTCAGAGGGTAAATTGGGTCGTGACACCAATTCGCCAAAATCATATTATGAGGCAAAGAAGATAATTCAAGACCTTGGCCTTTTCTATAACAAAATTAATGCTTGTACTAAGATTGCCTGTTATACTGGAAGGAGGATAGATTACTTGATTCTTGCAAAGTTTGTGGTACGCCTAGATGGAAAATAGATAGACATAGCGGGGAAACAAGGAAAAAAGGTAAGAAGATAGCATCAAAGACTTTACGCTATTTTTCATTAAAGCCTAGGCTTCATAGATTGTTTATATCAACAAAGACATCTACTTTAATGACATGACATAAGGATAAAAGAGTTGATGATGAAATAATGAGGCACCCAGCTGATTCAATGGCGTGTAAGTCATTTGATGAACTTCATCCTTCATTTGCGGTTGAGCCTCGTAATGTCCGACTTAGACTTGCTAGTGATGGATTTTATCCATTTCGGAATTCAAAAACCTCATATAGCATTTGGCTTGTTGTTCTTATTCTTTATAATTTACCACCTTGATTTTGTATGAAACAAGAAAATTTTATTTTTTTCAATGCTTATTCCAGGTCCATATAGTACAGGAGATGCAATCGATACATATATTCAACCTTTAATACTGGAATTGAAGGAGTTGTGGGAAGTAGGCATTGAGACATTTGACTCATCATCTAGACAGAATTTTAAGTTGCATGCTTCTTTGTTATGGACCATCAATGACTTTCCAGTATATGAAAATTTATCTGGATGGAGTACAAAAGGAAAATTGGCATGCCCATGTTGCAATAAAGTCACCTCCTCCAGTAGATTGTCTAATAGTAAGAAGCAATGCTTTATGGGTCATCGACGTTACCTTCCTCTTAGCCACAAATGGAGGAATTTGATGGTACAAAAGAGAAAAGGCTCCCACCCAAAATGTGTTCTGGTATTGAGATACTTAGTGAAGTGTTAGATCTTGTAGGGATAAAGTTAACAAAGTATCTAAATAAAAGGAAGAAGATATCACATGAAAATTGAAAGGATAATTGGAACAAGAAAAATATTTAATTTAACTTCGATATTGGAAGTCTCTCTTGTTGCGACATAATTTGGATGTTATGTATATTGAAAAAAAAATATGTGATAATACTATGGGAACAATCATGATTGCCAAAGGAAAGACCAAGGATACAATTAAAACTCGGTTAGACTTGCAAGACATGAATATTAGGCCGAAATTGCATCCCATCCGAAGAGGGGAGAAAGTTGAAGTTCCAACTGCATGCTACACATTGCCTCCTGAAAGTAATCACAAATTATGCCAATTCCTAAAGAATTTAAAGGTTCCTGATGGGTTTTCATCTAATATTTCTCAATATGTGAACCTAAAAAATCACAAGATATCTTGGCTAAAAAGTCATGATTGTCATGTTCTTCTGCAACATATACTCCTTATAGATTGTCCAAAAAAGTGTGTGAACCGCTTATTGAGTTATCTTTATTTTTAATGTGCTTGGATCAAAGGAGTTAAGAATTGATGAATTGGAACATATTGAAGCCCCTATTCTCATAACACTTTGCAAGTTAGAAAAGGCCATCCCTCCTTCATTTTTTGATGTCATGGTGTACTTGCCTATTCATTTAGCTAGTGAAACTAAGATTGCTGGACTTATTCATTATCGGTGGATGTGTTATGTGGAACGATGGTTATATTTTATGAAATCTCTTATTGGTAATAGGGCATGTCCAGAAGGCTCTATTGCAGAGGGCTACATTGCAAATGAATGTGACCTTATGTTCAAAGTATTTGCACACGATTGACACAAAACTCAATCGACTTGAACAAAATTATGACGAGGGTTTGAAAAAATCTAATTAAGCTTTATCTATATTTAATTAACCTGGAAGTGCCCTGGGAGCTAAAGATCCATGTGATCTTGAAGCAAATGAATTGAAACAAGCGCATATATACATACTGAAGAATTGCAATGAAGTCATACCATATCTCGAGTATAGAGAGTTCTTTCATATCGTCTCATTTTCCTTATTTCCTTTAGGGTATTTTTTTTAATATGACATTTATGATTCACTCAAATTTGTAGAGAGTTTGCACAAACTCATGTGGATATTGCTCAACACTTGTCTGATGCAGAATGGAACCGACAATTTATTGAATGGTTTAAAGTTAGGGTGAGTAATACATAAACATCAAATTTGATATTTTAATGTTGTATTACTAAATCTAAATTATTAAACTTAATCTTATTGATAGGTTGCACAATTGCATAAAGGAGATGATAGTCGGATCATGGAAGATCTACCCTCACTTTCACGTGGACCTACCCAATATACGACACATTTTAATGGTTACAATGTTAATGGATATAGATTTCATGTAGAAGATTATGATAAGAAGTTAAGGACTCAAAATTGTGGTGTTGTTTTAGTTGGTAAGAATGATAAAGATAGTGAGAACATTGATTACTACGGAATTTTAACAGATGTGATTGAATTGCAATTTGTCATGGGTAGAAGACTGATTTTGTTTCGATGTAATTGGTTTGATGTGTATGATAAAATTGAAGGAGTTAAAAAGTATGAGTATGACTTCGTGAGTGTTAATCCAGGGAGATTTTTGAAACAAATGAGTCTTTTGTTTTAGCGGAGCAAGCATCTTAAGTGTTTTATGCTATTGATAATTCCAACAAGGTTGGCATGTAGTGAGGAAGACTCAACCTCGTGATTACTATGAGATTGTAAAACAAATAGACTCATGATATTGTAGACTTAGGAAATCCTTCACAAAAGAAACGAAAAAGAACTGATGAGGTGAAGTATCTATTTATGAATTAGTATATTCATTGTTATATATTCTGATGGTACGATTTCTTTTATTACTAATTGTCACACGTTTTGTCTTACTATTTTTTACTTTTGGCTCTTTGTAGGTTCAATGTGAAACCATCAAACACTAAAAATGAGGTGGAATCAACTATTAAGAGTACTACCAGAAGTGCACTCGTCGCGCCAGGTGCTATAAGAAAGGGACAAGGACGAGGACAAGGGCTTAAATATTTGGTTGAGAAAGAGAACATGCCAACTAAGAGTTTATTTCCACAATCTAGTTATCTTGTTAAGCAATACATCCAAACAATTGAAACAAGTAAGATATTTTAAATCTAATGGTTTTAATTCGCACAACTGAATGTTAATGTTAAATATTACTAAATATGATTTCTTTTCGCCAGGTCCTATTGGGATGGGATGAGGACAAGGGCTTAAAAGCTCTACCATGTCTGCTATTCAAGGAAGGGGAACGATACATAAAAACTGCATCGTTCTTGAGAAAGAGTATATGCAAATTGATATTCCATTGCCTTCATCTACTGATCAAGTTAAGCTACACACCCAAAAAGTTGAAGCAAGTAAGGTTTTCCAGATCTGTGGTGTTTATAATTGCATATATAACTGGAATTAAATGCCAAACTAAAATGGTTTCTTGTGTCCATGTTCTATAGGAAAGGGACATGAGCAAACACCTAGATCTTTGTGCTCATTTTTAAGGATTTCTAAAAGCACAAGATCAAATTTTACCATGTCTTCTAATCAAGAAATGTGAACAAGAGATAAAAAAATCCTTGGTTCTTGATAAAGAGCATATACAAACCAATATTTTATTGCCTCCATCTACTGATCAAGTTATGCAACACTCCCAAACAACTAAAGCAGGTATGGTTTTTTGAATCCATGTGTTATTAATTTGTAGAACTGAATTTAATTGGTAAGTTTTTACCAAATTATGCAGCCGTAGGTTATTCATCTAATCATGGAAATCACTTGAAGTCGGACAAAAGCTAGCAATAACTTTTTACAATAATCGAACGGTTTGAACAAATAGCAAACTGTTTGCGAGGCACTTGGGAAGAATCATTTGTGACCGTAATATGTGTCTGTTGGGCATATTATCATGGAATGATATCAAGGAAGAAAAACTGAATCACATGTGGGCAGCTATTGAGGTAACAACTGTAGCCAAGAGTATAACTGTGCATTTTGAGTCATTTAAGTCTAAGCAGCTAGATATTTATACAGTAAAGATGCATATAATTTAGTTTAATATATGTGTTACTATTTTAGTCTCTATGTATGAATCACAACGAGTGAAACAAATCTTTGATTGATAATTGTTAGTAGTTTTAATCGGCAATTAATTTAGCTCGACTGCTTGAAGGTTGTGCGACAATATTTCCTTCTCATTAGGGAACTGGATGCCCAATTTATTTAGAAACACATTGCTTTTTTACCCCTCTTGACATTGAATATGAACCTTTTTGTGCCAAATGAATTTTGACTGTTAGTATATTCCTTTTCAAGTCTTTTCATTACACCCAGCAGTAACTACAAAGTTGAAATGTGGCCCCATCAGATTCAGCCACAACATTATTTGTGTAAGAAGTTTTTTTTTTTTGGTAATGAAAGATTTTATTGAAAACAAAACATACACCTAGCTATTACAATAAGGGATTAGTCTAGGTAACATAGTGCCTAGATTGTCCTTTTCAAGTACATTAACAACAAAAGCGGGGGGAGTAGTATAAGTTTGCAAAATACAAAAAGTGTCCAAACTACACCCCATTTTAGATAATTGGTCTCTCCATTAGCTTCTCTAAACACATGCTTCAGGAGGGGATCTTTCGCCTTCTGCGATAGGTACCTGCAATCATCAATTAGATTTTGGTAGAGACAGTTGTTAGACTTCATAAGTTTGATTACATCCAAACAGTCAGTTTCTATCACTAGTGGAAGCAAATTATCCTTAAGAGCTAGCTTTAGGCCATTGAGAAGAGGGAGAATTTCCATGTATATATTCGTTGCATGGGGTATTTTCATGTTGAAGCCTAGGATCCACTGACTCCTCTCATTTCGAAAAACTCCTCCAATTCGTCCTACCCCTGGATTTCCCAAGCAAGAGCCATCTATGTTAAGCTTACAGCAGTTGAAGTCAGGGGGTTCCCATTTAACAAATACAGTTGTCTTGGGGAGCTTTATATTTAGCTTTTTTGCCATGAAGAGAAACTCAATGGATTTGTTGATAGGGTGGTTTAAGGTCGGGGGGCCCTTTTTGCCCTGGAATAGGAACTCATTCCTATAATTCCATATATACCATAGGAGGAAAGGGAGAAGATCCGACCAAAGGAGTTGATTGTTGAATAGTTTTGTGGAGGTTTGTTGCTTCTTGAGACATGTGAAAAGGGATCCTATCTCGCCTGAGCTTTGGGGAGCACAGCGAGCATTTCCCGATTGGGCCCAAATGTCCCTTGAGTAGTTGCAATGAAAGAGGATATGCTCAGTGCTTTCAGGTTTTTCACGGCAAATGGGGCAAATATCATCGAGGCAGATTCCTCTTTTGGCCAGCATGTGTTTGGAAGGTAGTCTGTCCCAAATGATTAGCCATAGAAAATATTTTAGTTTGTTAAGGGTGTTAGTTCTCTAGAGCCAGGTGTAAGAAGTGCATACATGGTCTCATGAGATGAATGGAGCGAACAGAGTTTCCAGAATTTAACCAAGTGTTTTCACCGAAAAGAGGCTATCACATTCAGTAGAGTTTCTAACATTGATTGTTTACAAATAATTAAGGTTATATTATGCAAAGATTTACACAGGGGCGGATCTACGTGTCAGGGACGGGGTGGTACGCCACCCGTAAACTTTGGTCGAAATTATGCAATAGTATGTATACATGCATGTATATATAGAAGGAATATATACAAATACTTTAAGTGGCACCCTCAATAACAAAAAGGCTCAAGGTGCCACTGGCAAGGCATTGCCACTTTCACCTAAATGGTGGGGATTCGAATCTAGACTAGCTCACTTTTTAAAACATTTTTGTTTGGTGCATTTAAGACAATTTAAGGAGGATCCTTTGTTTCTTCTTTCTCTTTTACTTAATTGCTATTTTTTGTTTATTAATAGGTCCTATTGACTTTTTCTTTTGATGTTATTAGTTTATTTTTATTCAAAGAAACCTCCATTGTTGCATTTTTCTAACTCCTCCGTGATTTATCAATATATATAGAAATAATTGTTTTCTCCGGGACCATAACTCTGACAATCTATTTGCAGAACAAAAAAAAGTTAAAAAAAGAATCCTTGAATAAGTTATTGTTTTAATCAATGATGAAAGTTTATTTTTTTGTTAGTTTGCTCTAAAGTAGGACAATTGTATATAATATCGAGTGAGTTAATTTTTATGAAAAATATAAATTGAAAAAGTCTATAAACTTACTTAATATTTAGAGTGCTTATTAGAATAAGTTTTTGCCTTAAGTATCTAAATATAAAGTGATAACGAGGCTTTTTTCTTGTACAAAATGCATAATTTAATTGAATTTTATGCTCTTTTTTTTTCAAGTTATCATAATTATAACATAATATTTTTGCTCGATCGATTTGTTTATATTAACTCCAAAGACGATTAACCCGAACCGAAACCCGAATATACCAAGCCGATTAAATTTATACCCTATTAGACATGTAAATTGTAATATGACTACGTTCAAAAAATTTGGCACCCGGAGCCTCTAAATCCTGGATCCGCCTCTGGATTTACATATAACTTTTTTCTCATTGAGTACTTTGGGGAATTCTCAAAGAATGGAATGCATTTTTTTAATTCTCGTTGTGCATCCTTCAGAAGGTGGGTGAAGTCACATCTGAAATTCAATCTTTTTTGTTGGTGGAAGAACAGTGTTTGGATAACCGTATGGCCGTAATGTATTCATATTGTTCTATTTGTAAGTCCCCACGCCTGTAGAAAAGGGATGGAAAACAGAAAACTAAACCACATAAAATGAAAAACAGAAGGAATGACTGGTTCAATTGTTTGGATTAACGGCTTCAGGGTCAGAAATGACTCCCAAAGAAAAATGAACTATATTATCTGTATAATGTTAGGAGATTATTAACTGATTCAAACATAGTTAGGATTATGTGCTCTTAATAGAGGATCAAAATGCAACAGGTTAAGTTTAATGTGCTCCTAACATAGGATTATGAGTATTTACTTAAACATATAAATTCATGGACATCATCACTTCCTTATAGTATCTTGCAATTAATTAACTCAACCCGTGTTTTGATTATTGTAGGATAAACTTGAGAGTGTTAATGAATGATCATCGTGGTTATATCTTCATATGGATGAAAGAGTTATGGAACAAATGGAGAGGAAACTTGCACACAAAATATGTGAAGGATAAGCCAATCCAACATGCTCTTAAGAATATTTCAAATGGAGCAGACAAGAAAGAATGGGAGTGGTTAGTAAACATTTTTCTTTAGAAAGTTTTCAGGTATGCCTAGTGTTATGTATAACCTGGTCCTTAAATCATTTCATCAACTTTACAAAAGCTTCCTTCAGAAAACAGAGATCAACAGAATTGGTTACATCTATGGATTTAAACAGCAGACCTAGTAAAGGGAAAAAGCAACAGGAAATGAGAAGTCTTTCTATGTTCATCTGCAGCCTTATTCCCCTCCCTAACACCAGATCTTTTTTCTACTATATCTAGAACCTGAGTTATTGTTTAGGTTTATTAAATTTATTACAGTTAACCTTAATGTTTCACAAACATAGGCGAGAAGCAACAGGAATGCGGCAAACCGAGCTAAGTTGAAGATGTTTCATCATATTGGTAGCAAGTCTATTTCAGAGATTATTTATCAAAAGGTATTATCATAGAATTTCTACTTTCCTAATAAAAATTTTACGAGTTGTTATTTGACATGTTGACCTATGATGTAAAGGGCAGAAAAAATGGCAATCCACCGGATTTGGCAACAATTTTCTTTGAGACCCGTAAGAAAGATAACAAGCTTGTTGAACTTGAAGCAATTAAAAAACACGTATGTTTGGTAAATTGAATATGTAAATTACTTGAAATTATTATTGATTCTGATTTTAAATGTTTTTAAGTATATTTTTGTTGGCTCAAATCGAAGAAATAGTTCTTAAGCAGATCCATCTCTACATAGCATAGAGATTGTAGGAAAATATTGTGGGCCTCAAACTCATTGTCATGTGTTTGGCTTTGGGGGTGGAGTAAAGGCGAAAGATTTGAAAGGTGGAACTTCTTCAAAGGCTGAATTACTATTCACGCTACGTTCAACTCGAGAAGAAAACAAGTCTTTGAATGAAAACAAATCCTTGAATGAGCGCTTGTCTACCTTGGAAGATGAGATGAAAGAAATGAGAAAAATAAGAGAGTTCTTCGCTGCTCAACAATCACATGTCCCGCTTACGACGACATCGTCCGTTTCAACTGAATGACCATTGTTTTTGGCTGCCGACCAAGTTAGTAACAACCTACCCAACTTTTTAATTTTTATAGTTGATTTGCGTATAGTCAATTTCTATATTACATATTCGAGTGGTGTTTAGACTTCACCTTTCTGAAAGAAAGAACCATTTAGAATTAATTAAACAGTTATAATAACAATTAAAAACCAACAGCAAAAAAAGATTATGCAATTCATCAATAGTACCTGAGAAGGGAAGAATTATTTTTTTTCCAGTGAAACTTCACTACAATTAGCAAGCTGCAGGTATGCTACAATATTCCATTCCCTCCAAACATGTGAGAAGCATATAGTTGAGACTTAAAATATCAATTTGACAAGCATATAGTATTTCATTCGATTGAAGCTAAATATGGAATGAATGTACTATGGTGCAGTAAGTTGTCATAGATTCCTATGGAATTTCGATCATCAAGCAAATCAGGAATATGTGGTAGGAATTTGATTATCTAAAGCAAATCAGGAATGTGTGATAGGAATTTTTTTTCTTTTTCTGGAAGCTATAAAGATCTAAGCGTCGGCACAAGCTCGACCAAAGAGAGCAAAGCAGTTGTAGCAAATGAGTCACCACCTTCTTCTTCCGAAAGCTCAATCCCTGAAACTGCTAGCAAACTCAACTGAGAGACAAAAAGAAAACAGCTCCTTCCTCACCTTATATATTGTAAGCTCGTTCGCAGCCTCTTGCCTTAATTTTCACTGTTGTTGACTTTATACAAAATGCAAAGACTAGACATTCCAGAATCTTTCAATGAATGTCCCTGAAATCTTGCATGTTGTAACTGTTATTGTTGCAGTTATGAAGATTTTAAAAATACCAAGTTGGTGATGTTGTTGTCTATTCATAATAGTTGTTGTCTTGAATGGTAAATCTCGAATTGTTGTACACGGATTTTTCGAACCAAAGTTTGATTTACCATCCCAAAGCTTTTCTAATTAATTTTTCTTATATTTCCCTGTAGCCTTGTTGATGTTGCTCTATAACACCTGGTGAATTTAGACTGCTTTTGGGGTAAGAGATTTAACTATTGCTAGTTTAAAAATTATATATATGTTATTTTTCCAATAGTATTTATCATCTTTTCAAACTTTTGTACTTACATGTTTTGAAGATTGAAGCTACAAGTCAAGATGCAAGTTTAGAAGATGCACAAGCTCATTATATTTTGCTAAGACTGTTATGCAAAACATGATACCATAGTCTAGCTCAGGATGTTAGCTAGGTTTTTATTGTTAAGATGTTGACCAAATATAGAAAGTAACATCATCGTGGGAAGTGAACTTGATATATTATCTTTTTTGTATCTAGATTTTTCAATACCAATTTGATATTTGTTGGTATTAATATATTTTTGCGGCATTGAGCTTTATGACTATTCATGGTTAATAAGACCATGACTATGAATGCTAAATAAGAAAAATTATTTTAAATAGGGACCTCGTCTCTAAAACATAATCTAGGACCAGTTAAAGGTTGGTCGCTAAAAGGGTTTAGCGACGGGAATATTGATATTTGTCATCGTCTATTAGGGACGAGATATGTAGTCTCTAAACGTACTTCACGACCAGAATTTCTCCTGGTATCTAAATCTATTTAACGACTAGGTTTTTAGACCCGTCGTTAATGACTTTTTGCGGCGTAGGCTATTACGACGGGCTACGTCCAGCCTTTCTCCGTCGTAATATACCCTTTTGGGACCAGATTTGGGCTTTTAGGGACCAAATTCCCCTTCCTTAAAGGCCATTTTTCTTGTAGTGCACGTATACTTGCTTGTGCATTTTGGAACAACAAGTTTTTTGCATCGCTGCCGAAGACTATGATATTAACCGCTTTACTAGATTTAGCTCTTTTTATTCACTTAGTCGAGTCTGATTTTTGTTTTTGCTCATGTGTCTAAATCTCATGTACTTTGCTTGAGTGCAACGCGTAAGAAGCCAAGATAGACTTCAAGACTTCGACCTAGAGCCTGAAACAATATTTTGTAGCAGGTTGAGGATGCAAGAAAAGCTAGTAACACACAAGCACTCATTTAACTACCCGTTGAAATAGTGATGAACAATCACTTGCATTACATTTAATTTTACCTCCAATGTTGTTAAACCTAGGATTATCGAGAACTTTAAGCTTAGACAAAGCATGATTCAGCTATTACATGCAATTAGTTAGTTCATAAGACTACACACGATAATCCGCAACAACATATTTTGAACTTTCTAGGGATTAGTGACACCTACATTTGTTTACCTCGAAAAATACAAGTAACAATTAAATTTGCTTTGTGGTTTTAAAGATACGTGATCTAGTCCAGTACTAATTAATAAACAAGTAATATGGAGTTTAAATGAGTAGAACTGATGAACCAAACCAGTGTTTCTAGGGCAGTAGGGACCTCGAGCTCGATGTTCTCGACGACCTCGAGGTAGGTTTGGGATAATAAATCAAGAACAATAAAGTAAAACCTATAAGGCTGAAGAACAACTCTGAAGCGCAATAAACGAGAAAAGTGAGATAGTATATTATTTTTCCATTGATAAGATGATCCTTACAAATGATCGGGGTCCCTTTTATATAGGAGGGGAAACCCCAAATAAGGTACATTTCTATTTACAACAAAAACTCCTATTGGTACAGATGTATAACCACTTAGTATGGATTCGTACGAATCTATCTCGAAATTTATGCCTTGACATTTGTGCCCCTGAGAAATTTCCGCTCATTCTAAAGTATGTCTGAAATGGTACTATCTCGAGGTATACCATGTTGGGACTCCGATTTGTTCCCTTCTTCGAGTTTCCCGAACTCGAGCTCGGGGAACAATTAAGACCTCAAAATCGGGCTCTCTGATTTCGACTATATACAGATAGTCCCCGCGTTTCTTAGAATAAAAAGATAAGAAACGATTAGATTCTCGACCCTTCGATTCCCCAACCATGATGTCAGACTTGTGAGGTCAGCGGTTGGTGTGACTGAAAGGTCGTGCAAAGGTCACGTCTGCACAGTTTTTGAAAAGTCATTAATTAAAAGCGGTTATTGGCCAGCCGTTTAGCTTCCCCAACATGCACAAGTGGCCTCTATAAATACTTCAACTCATTTTTTTGCAAACTTTACTCTCCTCAGCATACTTAAACCTGTTATTTTCTCATTCTCTCTGTGTTTATCCCTCTCTTGTGCTCATTTTTCCATCAGCTTTCTATTTTTCTTCTGAATTCACAACAATAATGGCAAAAACTTCCAAGACAGTTCCACAAAAAAGAGAAGGCTTCGTCGTCTTCACGCCCATCTAGGATCAAAACGGCGGTACCTCTTCGTATTGAAGAGTGCACCCCCGGGCCTTGTCATACGTCTTTCGATTTTAAAATTTACAGACTTGCTTCGGTCCCTGGTCGATGCGAGCCTATGTCTCGGTATATCAGCTTGATAACCAAACTCAAACAGGTGAAGGCAGATTGTCGTTGGGAAGATAGGGTGAACATGGAGATCCCTTCACCCGAAGAGGATATCACCACTTACAAATGAGGGTACTAAGTGTGTATACCTACCCATTCACCTTAGGTCCTGTAGATCCTTCTCTACGTCTCCTAGATCTAGTGATTCTCGACTTCTGTCTACAGTACCAAGTGACGCTTGGTCAAATTTTCCCTTCCTTTTGGCAATTGTTCACTTGATTAGGTACTTCTCGAGCAAGGTCGAGGGGATGTCTTTTACCCTTGACCATCTGATCAGGCTATACAACCCTCGTCTCTATCGAGGTGGCCTGATAAAGTTGCAATGTCGATCCTCGAAGTCTTTCTTCTCCAGCATCGACGAAGATAAAGATCGAGGGTGGATGAGCTGCTTCATTCGAGTCAGGACCTCCGACCTGATTCCCGCTGAAAATATGTTGTTCCAGAGGAATGGAATATGAAGCGTAAGTACAGAATTATCGAGTGTGTTTCATTATTTTGACGTTCCCGCTTTCTTTTGAACTAACTCTTTTTTAATAATGCAGTCGTCGCTTGGTATCCATGTGTAGTTGCGGACCTCCTAGTCTGGGTTCGACAACTGGCTTCCACTTCCTCATACGCCGAGCGCGTCTGGCGCGATTTGGCCAAAGATCGATGGAAGGCCTAAAACCACAGTGAGTTTTCATTATTTGCATATCTAAATCCCTTTGCAAAATACTCCTTAGCAAAGTACTTAATTTTGCATTTGTACAAGCCTCGGAGACGTTGTTTCAATGAGGTCTTGCCTACCCGGTGAGGAAGAAGCCCCAAAACCCGCCAAAGACAAGAAAGGAAGAAGGGGTCGCCGGCGAACTTCCCAAAGTCAAAGAAAACCAAGGTTCGAAAGCCTAAGGCCGATACGGTGGCCTAAACTCCGGAAACTGCCGAACGTCTTCGTGCTGAGGACGAAGAGAGAGACGATGCTGAGGGCGAAGATGATGACCGCCCATTAGTGATTCAGAGAAGAGGAAGAAATGATTCTTCAAAGGTTGTTGAACCGAAGGCTGCTGATGCGGTTCAATCTCGAGCTGAGGAGATCTTTGAGGGGAGCTCGAGCAAAGTCCTCGAGCCGACTAGTGAGAAGAATGCGCCTTGTCTTGAAGGGCACTTGGCCGGTGAACTCAGAGAGCCCAACCTTGAGGTTCTTTGAATGCGGGAGAATGCCCCGATTGAACCATTCGGGGTGGTTGATATGGACGATTCTCCACCAGGCCCGTTGTTATCTGAGGGGAAAATACGGGATGCCCAAGATATGAAGACTCCCGATGTGGGAACATCCCACGGGGAGAACGACATCTTTAGAGAATGCCTTTTCGGGATCGAAGAGGGACCCGGCCTTTCCGCGTCGTTCATCTTTGAAGAGACTAAGAAGCTTCGAAAGTAGGTGAACTTTGCCTTAACAATTATGTCTAGAGTTTGATTTTTCCTTTCCGACTCCCTTTTTTTGTGATAAGGCCGTGATGGTCTATGATCAAGATTTTTCGAAGTCTTGGGTTGAGCTTACCCGTTGTGAATATGAGCTCAAGAAGATCATGTTAGAGATGGACGAACTCAAGGCTCTCTATGCCAAAAGAAAGGGGGAACTCAACGATCTTCGAGCAAGTTCCGAGAAGGCTTCCCAAGAGCGGGCCGAGCTCGTCGAACAGGTAATATAGCCTTTGTCGGCTTATTTTGTATTTACTTGTTTTGGTGTCTAATGCTTCAATTTTGCAGTTCCAGCAGAAGGCCGACCTGGGAGCAACTTCGGGAGGAGCTCAAGACCAAAGAAGCTAAAACCCTGTTGATATCCAATTTTTCCCTATATTATTTTTAAAAAATGTACGTATATCTTCAAAACAATTCATTTGTATCAATCAATATTTTTCCATAATTTCTGCATTTTTAAAGGATTTTAAATTAATTTATCCCAGTATTTTTATTATGTAAATAATTACTAATTGCATCACAAATAATTTATTGCTTAATTTTATCATTTATATTTACATTAAGCTTTAATTATTTCTTGAATAGCCATATTTACATCTCTTAGGTTATAATTACAATAACTTTGCCATAATAGCCCATGTGAGCATAATTACTTTATTTTTACAAGAAAGTGACCTTTTATATTTTTATGACATTAAGTAATTATTTTAAATCATTTTTATGCATAAATATCATTTTTTATCATTTATTAGCTATTTTATAAATTATTTTATCAAATTAATTGGGTATTTAACAAATAGCCTCTTTAATTTTGGACCTGGCCCAAATTACTACCCCAGCTAATTAAATAACCCTGATTCAATACCCATAACCCAATTTCCTATGACCCGCCCCAACCCGGATGGAATCCTGGCCGTTGATCTCAAAAGATCAACGGTCCAAGATCCTTTTCCTTTTTTAATTAACCCTAACACCCCTACCCCTAGTCATTTCTAAACATCTGCCGCCCCTGAATCCCCTTCCCCCTCTATTCTCTCTCAACCTCTCCCTAACCCTAGACCGCCGTCATCTGAACCCTTTCGATTCATGGCTTATCTCTTCAATCTTAGGCCCTATCTGGCCTCCTTTCTTTACTGGTGTTATGATTTGTGGAATCTCAGAGAGATTCAACACGGACTCAGTCCAAATCCTTCATTTTCACGATGAATCTGGCTGTGTTCGTGAGTAATGTTATCTTCATGTTTATGGTTTTTAATCTCTGGTTCAAACCAGATTTCCCTCAACTCTGTCTATTTTTTTTAAAAAAAACCTAGTTACTTTCTACTTGAGTCCGTACATATTTCTATATATCTGAAAGGATTTTGAGTTTATTTGATACTTTCTTTTGTTTTTACCATCATTGTTGGCCGGTTTCGTTTTTCCCTAAAAGCTAGGGTTTCATCTCTTTAAGTTTGCAAAATTATTCTAAAAGGTTTAAGTGTTTTAACTCCGGATCTCTTTACCTGTTCGACTATTTTCATACCTATGTTTTAATCCCTAGGGTTTCTAATTACTTCACTGTTTGTTATGATATTTTCCCGTTATTTTTTGGTTGTGTCAATTAAAAAGGATTAATTTATTTTTTATTTACCTCATTAGGGTTTGAAATTATGTTATACTTTTAAAACCAATATCTCTTTGACGATTTTACTTATTCATTCCTTATTTGTGACTCATAATTGGTACTACTTTCCTTAATTATGTTACTAGCCTGATTTTCGGGATTTGATTGTTTTAACCGACCTATAATGATCCCTGGACTTATTTGTTTATCTTATTAACCTCAAACTTGGTTGTTAATTGATTCTCCCTAATCTAAGTGATAATTTCCGGATTCTGTCGTATTAATTGATTTGGTTTAGCCCTAATTAACTGGTTGAATGATTTTCATACCTTATTTGTGAACTCTTGATTTTTCTTACCTTATTTGTTTATTCTGCCAAATGCTATATAATCCTCACCATTCTGATTTTTTTTAAAACACACAAAAACGGACAGAAAAACACCTACACACACATCTATGCTTAGAAGCACACAGTGATACACATAAATTCTTACTTTCATTCACACACTCACAACTGTAGTTCTTTCTATTACTTTGATTTACTGTGTTGTCTAGCCGGCTGAAAGCCAAGGCTAGACTCTTGGATTCCACTTGCCTTCACCTTCATGTTTGCTATCTCTTAACTGATATGCCTCATTTTCTGTTATCATGTTCTCTTATATATGCTATGTAGACAGTTTATTATAGATTTCAATATGCTTCTGTTTTGATATCTTATTCCTGGCCATCTTTTTCCTCAACTACTATGTCTCAGTTCTTACTATTTTATGTTGTTCCATGTGTTTTATAGGAATAGTTTATTTCAGACTTCAATTCTTCTGTTTGCTATGTAGTTCCTGTCTATCTGCCTCTCAACTAGCATGTCTCAATTCCTGTCAACCTATCATGTTCTATGTGCTGATAATTTATCTTAGCATGTTCCTAATAATTCCATGATTTCGATGTACTTCTTTCAAGACTAATACGCTTTAAATTCCTGGTACCTTTTCTCTATGTGCTTGTTTGGGCTAGTAATTTTAACTTCAGCATGTTTCTCTGCTAAAACCCATGTCTATATGATTCCACCTAGTAATAATTAATAAACTAAGCAACTTCAACAATGTAAAAACCTTGTTTGACTCCATTGTGACCCTGTTCTGCCTATAATTCAAGTGTTCCTGCTCTTGTTGTGATTATTGGTACCCATGTCTGAACCAATCTGCTAAAATGTGGTTCTGTTCTATTTGTAATCTTATAACTTGTTTCTATTCACTTCTAAAAATCCAAACTGCTTTTTCTCTAAAACTATCCCCTACCCTTATATATTGTTTTCAAACTCTTACTCTTAACTATCTAGGGTCCTGCCACCCCTAGTGTTAGCACTGCCTAGGGTCCATGAGACTCCTCCAAACTCTGACACATTGGGGCTGGCCTTCCAAACTTTTTATAAAATTGTTTCTTTGAAAAGGTTCTGGTGTGAGCATTGCCCGGGGTTCCTGAAGCCCTTGGGAACTTTGACACACCAGAAGCCCATTTTGTGTGCTATGGATGGACTACCTTTGCACTTTCTTTGCTGGAAGGCCTGGTTTCCAAGTTGATGTTGGGCTTGCTAAGGCTCCTTATAGTGTAATAGACAGCTTTATGTAATTTATTCGTATTGGTCTGTAATAATAATCTTCGTAAAAAACAGATATGGGGTTATGAGTAAAATCTGGGGAGGGATTTTATATACCTTTTATCAAATTCGGGTAAAAATCATGCATGTAGGTTGTTGTGATTCCTTATGTGCATACCATAAGAAATCATGCCTATATGATCTTATTCCATTCTTTGTAATCCTGAATTTTCATACTTTGCATCCTAGAAATCCTGCTTCTAGTTGGTTTTGTGAATTCTGCATCAAGAACCATATTTTCAAATGTCTATGTGTGCATTAGAGATCATGTATATAGGATCTTCTTTATTGAACTTGCTTGGGAACTTGTTAACATCTTTACCCACTTAGATTACATGCCTATAGGAAATGTGAAAAATCAATTTCTACACTTAGATATCATGCCTATAGGAAATATTTATATAATCAGTTTCTGCATTTAGATATCATGCCTGTAGGAAATAAATATAAAATTAGTTTCTATACTTAGATATCATGCCTGTAGGGAATAAATATAAAATTAGTTTCTGCACTTAGATATCATGCCTATAGGAACTAAAATATAAAATCAGTTTCTCCATTTAGATATCATGTCCATAAGAAATAATACTTGTAACTAGTTCCAGCACCTAGAAAGTATGCCTATAGGATTTAAAAGATAAAATCTGCCTGTTAAAATCAGTAACTGGTTCATAAATTATAGTCCCTAATTAACAGTTTAGATACCATGTCTATAGGATTCTGCCCGGTTATCACTTAGGCAAGCATGTAGGATAATTAAGAATCATGGGTTTAAAAACTATGATTTCTCGCTTGAAATGTGTTCAGATTCAAAGTATTAAAAAGAATCAGTAGGCAAACTGATATGTATCGTTGCTTCGCTTTAATAAAGCTATTATATATTCTATTTATGCTCATCTATATATCCTACCTATAAGGGTCTTAATTCCAAAAAAAAAATGTTTGTTTGAATTGTGTGCATTTTCTGTTTACTTGCGGAGATTAACATGAGCCCCTACTTGCTCTTTATGTGACAGTCCTACTTGACTTTTGTTTGTCACTTAGTTTTCTCATTTTAAGAAACATAGGCAAGTCTAGAACCACCTTAAATAAAGGTCGTAACCACCTCCAGGACCATAGGTAAATGATGAGTAGTGCACGCATAAGGTACGCACTAGAAGCTATTAGAACGTTTAGGTAATAACTAAAAAGGTAGTAATTGGGTAGTAAATGAGATGATGACCTGTGCGTTAATACTACGCGTAACACCTCAATTTCGGGAAGTTTACCGAGTATTGCATGGAAATGATCCTATAGGTTAAAAAACCTAGGACCCCTTTTAATTCCTGTTGTAAAGCAATATCTGTTTGTTTTAAATTGTTTTTCTTTACTTTACAGACTAATTCGCTTAATTGATTTTGGCCGGGACCCACCTTTGTGGACCTCGAGGGGTGCCTAACACCTTTCCCTCAAGGTAATTTCGAGCCCTTACCCAATCTCTGGTGATGTAAACTAGTTTCACAAGTTATTTGCTTTAGGTGCCCTAACGCACCTTAATCCGTTAGGTGGCAACTCTTCAAATCCCATACCCCGTCCCAAAAGGAAGGGAGTTGTTGCAAAATGTCGAAGCCCAGACTCCGCGAGGAAAAAGGGGGCGCGACAAAACCTCGGGTGGAAGCAACATATGGATCGCCTGGCCTCAGAAAAGAACACTCTTCGAGAAAAACTAGCCTCGGTCGAGCACCAGCTTCAGAGTGCAAAAGAGGAAAGCCATAAATTTAAGGAGCTTCACACTGAGACGGCCGCTGAATTAGCTAAGGTCAAGTCCGAAGCTGATGCATTCGTGTCCTAATATCAAACCGGTGTTGTTGCTGCTAATTCTCGGGCTCAGGAGATCTCTGTTGTGGTTGAGCTCAAGTTAACATGCGCCATCAATCATGCTAAGCTGGAATCCGGAAGACACACTCTCGAGGAGGTGCATGCTAAAGGCTTTGACCGCTCTGCTGACATCGAGAGAGTAAAGGCTCAGGAAGAAGAGGCAACCGCATTGCTCTCCACCGACGAGGATTCTACCAGCGGCTCCGAGAGTGAGGGAGACGAAGGTGAAGTCTCCGAGGAGGAGGAAGAGGCCCCGAAGATAAGGCTACCGAAGCTCCTGTGGATACTGCTTCCGAGCAAGTGGCCCCGGGAGCAGATTAGGTTCTTATGTTTTCTTATTTTGTGTAAGGGCCCCTTGTGGGAGTTCGTAAATGTATTTTGAAATCTTCTCTTGAATATAAAGAACCTTTTTGCTTTATCTTCGTTTTAACTTAAATTCACTTGTGAGACAAATTTTGGTGTTGTAGACGATCAGTCCGATTATTGGACTTAGAATATAATAAGCCCTTGGGTTTTTACTTGATCAACGATCGATAATGGAATACCTCTTAAGGTTCGATCTTCGAGCTAAGCTTAAAGTCGGGTTGACATTAGCTCGAGGTGATGGGAATTTTGATTCCGGGCTAAGTAAGATCTCGAGCACAGTGTACTTCAGTCTTTATGTTCTGTAGATATTGGCCCCTAGATTTTTTAATATCAGCTCTTAGGCTCTTTAGGTTGGCCCTTTGGCTCTTTTAGGCTGGCCCTTAAGCTCTTTTCAGGTTGTCCCTTAGGCTCTTTTAGGTTGGCCCTTAGGCTCTTTTAGGTAGGGCCAATTCGGCCTTTAAAGTGGGTATAGTTTTTCCCTCTTTCCGGCTAAAAGACTTAGTGAAAAATTTGCTATGCCTTAGCATGTGTTTTTTGTATTTCGTACTCATTGGATTTTTCGAAGGTTCGATCAATTGGAACCTAATTTGTAATTCGTTGAGTAACGATAGTTAAATACCTCCTGAGGTTTTCTTGAAAGCTGATATCATCGAAGCCTCTGAATTATTCGAGGGATGGTTTTATCAAATCCCTTTATCATTTGCTTTTGCCGAGGGTAGCCTGATTAAACCGGGTTTTCAAAGTGTTTGAAGGCCTTTAATTTTATGGCGGAATTCGGACGTTTCCATGCCGCATTATATCGGCCGTATCCATTTTCATATGATCGTAGTCTTTCATATGGTCGTAGCCTTTCATATGGCCGAAGCCTTTTAGTCCCCAAGTACAATGGCCCTAGCATTTATATCGAGGGGATGACTCTTCGAGGTCTTATGAGTTCGAGTATGCCTCTTTGAGGTCTTACGAGTTCGAGTATGCCTCTTAGAGGTCTTATGAGTTCGAGTATGCCTCTTTGAGGTCTTATGAGTTCGAGTTTTCAATAACTCGATGTGTTGAATGTCAATGACAGTCCCCAAGTAATTGGGGTGCATTTGCATTCTGGCCCTTGAGCCGTTTCTTGTAGAATTATAAGTGTGACGGTCGTATAATAGTAGACTTCTTTGAAACACAAAGTGTTTTGGTATAACAAGAATGCTTCTTTGAATAATTGATACACGCGAACATGTTTTGCCACCGGGGGCCCGATTGTTCTACATGGACACGATTCTTTTGATCGTTTGGACCATTACAAAATTCTCCTATCGAGGCCTTATTTGGCGTGAATTTTGTTTCTTCGAAAATGCAACCTCCGAGGGTGATGCCCCCCAATATTCGAGGTTGATTGAAAAGAAGCCTTGAATACTTGTTGAATTTCCCTTAGGTAGCATTTAAGTGTTTCCTCGTTAAAAACCTTGCCGGTAAAACCCATTTGGGATAAAACTCGATCTAAGGGAAAAAGAGTGCAACGCATGCTTTAAAACCCAAGGTCTTCGAGTTGAAGGGTGCTTCGATTTCTCCAATCGAACACCTGCAAGGAGTTAGTTTTAGAAATAAATGAAAAAGGGAAAAGGTCATACCTCAACAATAATATCGTTTGACTAGTGATATATTCCAATTGTTTGGTAGTTGCTCTCCGTCCATTGTGCCAAGTTTGTAGGATCCTTTTCCTATGACTCCAAGGACTCGGTACGATCCTTCCCAATTGGGGCCTAGTTTCCCTTCATTTGGGTCTCGAGTATTGAGGGTGATTTTCCTTAGGACTAGGTCCCCGACTACGAAATTGCGAAGGTTTGCCCTTCTGTTGTAATACCTCTCGATCCTTTGCTTTTGTGCGACCATTCGAACTAGTGCGGCTTCACGTTTTTCATCTAGTTATTCGAGGCTAGTGTTCATGGCCTCGTGGTTCAAATCCTCGGTGGTATGCTGAAACCTGACGCTAGGTTCCCCGACCTCGACCGAAATCAATGCTTCCGACCCGTACTTCAAAGAAAATGGGGTTTCCCCCGTGCTTGACTTCGACGTCGTTCGATATGCCCATAGCACCTCGGGCAATACTTCTCTCCATTTTCCCTTTGCATCATCCAACTGTTTCTTCAAGTTTTGAATGATGGTTTTGTTTGTAGACTCGGCCTGGCCATTTGCACTGGGGTGATAGGGTGTTGATAGAATCCTTTTGATTTTATGGTCCTCGAGGAACTTTGTCACTTTCCCGCCGATGAATTGCTTCCCATTGTCGCATACTATTTCGACGAGTATCCCGAACCGGCATACGATGTGGTCCCATATGAAGTCAATGACCTCTTTTTCTCTATTTTTTCGAAGGCCTGCGCTTCTACCCATTTTGAAAAGTAGTCAGTCATAAACAAAATAAATTTAGCTTTACCTGGCGCCGTTGGTAGGGGGGGCGACGATGTCCATCCCCCATTTCATGAATGGCCATGGGGATAGGATCGAAAGGAGTTGTTCACCGGGCTAATGGATCATCGGTGTGAACCTTTGGCATTTATCACACCTTCGAACGAACTCCTTAGTATCTTTTTCCATGTTATCCCAATAATACCCTGCTCTAATCACCTTGCGAACCAGAGAATCAGCACTAGAGTGATTCCCACAAGTGCCTTCGTGGATTTCTCGTAGTACATAATCGGTGTCCCCCGGTCCCAAACACACTGCAAGTGGTCCGTCAAAGGTTCTTCTATATAATTTTCCATTTTAATCGAGTGAGAATCGAGCTGCTTTGGGTCGTAAGGCCCTCGACTCTTTTGGGTCCGAGGGGAGCTTCCCGTGCTTCAATTATTCAACTTACTTATTCCTCCAATCCCACGTCAAACTTGTTGAATTGATTTCCGCATGGACTTCTTCGACCACCGACCTCGACAATTGGACGATAGTTCCGGGGACAATATGATCTTCTTCAACCAATGACCCAAAATTTGCAAGTGCATCGGCCTCGCTATTCTATTCTCGAGGTACATGGTCCAGTGTCAATTCCTTGAAGCGATGCAATGTCACTTGAAGTTTTTCTATGTACCTTTTCATTATCTTCTCGAACCTCGAAGCTCCCATTTACTTGGTTTACTACCAAAAGTGAGTCACACTTGGCCTCAACGACCTCTGCTCATAGGCCCTTGGCTAGTTTAAGACCTGCAATCATGGCCTCATACTCGGCCTCATTGTTAGTCAGTTTAGAGGTTTTGATAGATTGCCTAATGATACTGCCCGTAGGAGGTTTTAAAACTATACCGAGCCCGGACCCTTTCACATTCGAGGCACCGTATGTGAAGAGGGTCCATACCCCAATGGTGTACCCGTTTTTAGCATGAATTCACTTTCTACTCCGGGTACGAGGGCAGGCGTGAAATCGGCTACAAAGTCTGCCAAAATTTGAGACTTGATAGAAGTTCGGGGTTGATATTCGATATCATACCCTCCAAGTTCGATGACCCATTTTTCCAATCGGTCCGATAATTCGGGCTTATGCAAGATATTTCAAACTGGGTACGTAGTCAATACACATATAGAATGGCATTGAAAATATGGTTTTAATTTCTTCGATCCACTTATTAATTCAAGAGCTAACTTTTCTAAATATGGGTACCTGGTTTCAGCATCTCCTAGGTTCCGATTTACATAATAAACAGGAAATTATGTACCTTGTTCTTTTCGAACCAACACGTCACTTACCGCTTCCTCGGATAGAACTAAATACAAGTAGAGCTTTTCATCCTCCTTTGGATTATTAAGAAAGGGTGGGCTCGAGAGATAACATTTTAATTCTTCTAAGGCTTGTTGACACTCCGGAGTCCATGCGAATTCATTCTTCTTCTTGAGTAAGGAAAATAAACGATGACTCTTATCCGATGATCTCGAGATAAACCGACCTAGGGTAGCTATCCGTACGGTTAACCATTGTACGATTTTCACATTGTTTACGACGGTGATTTCCTCGATGGATTTGATATTTTCGGGGTTGATCTCGATCCCCTTATTCGACACCACGAATCCTAAGAACTTGCCCGACCAACTCCAAAAGTGCATTTCTTGGGGTTGAGTTTCATGTTATATTTTCTTAGGATATTGAACGACTTAACTAGCATGTCATCTATATAAACTTCCATAGATTGGCCTATTTGATGTTCGAACATTTTATTAACTAAGCATTGGTATATAGCCCCTGCATTTTATAGCCCGAAAGGCATTACATTATAGCAATATGTACCAAACTTCGTGATAAACGAAGTCTTTTCCTGGTCCTCCGAGTTCATTCGAATTTGATTGTACCCGGAGTAGGCATCGAGAAAAGTAAGGATCTCGTGGAAGGTCGTGGAATCGATTAATCGATCGATGTTGGGCAATGGGAAAGAGACTTTAGGGCATGCTTTGTTCAAATATTTGTAGTCTATACACATTCTAAGTTTGTTTCCCTTTTTAGGGACTACTACTACATTAGCTAGCCACTCGAAATATTTAAATTCCATAATGGACCCTATCTCAAGAAGTTTGGTTACCTCGTCTTTGATGAATTCGTGCTTTACCTCGGACTGAGGCCTCCTTTTTTGTTTCACCGATTTAAATCTGGGATCGACACTTAGTCGGTGGGTGGTTATCTCCGGTAGGATCCCTGTCATATCTATGTGGGACCAAGCAAAGCAATCAATGTTATCGATAAGGAATTGAATGAATTTTTTTAAGTTTGGGAGTTAGTCCCGTTCCCAAGTATACCTTTTGTTCCGGAAGATACTCGATCAATACCACCTGTTCAAGTTCCTGACCGTTGACTTCGTCGCGTCGAACTCCTCGGGGATGATGAAAGCTCGAGGAGTTAGGAAATCTTCTTCTTTGTCCTCGGCCACCTATTCCTCGTGCTCCCCCGAGGATATATGTTGTGATTGCTATTTGGCTACCTGTTTGTCCTTGACGTTCTACTTTTCCGATGTAGATGGCGTCGATAATGGTGTCACGTCATGGACTATGAATATCTCCTTAGCTGCATGCTGCTCCCCATATACCGTTTTCACACAATCTTTTGTTGGGAACTTCATCATTTGATGAAGGGTTGATGGAATTGCTCTCATGTTGTGGATCCACGACCTTCAAGCAAAGCATTATACCTCATGTCACCTTCGATGACATGAAACTTTGTGTCTTGTATGGTTCCGGCCACGTTCACAGGGAGGATGATTTCCCCCTTCGTTGTTTCACTTGCCATGTTGAAGCCATTCAAGACTCGAGATGCTGGTATGATTTGGTCGAGAAGCCCGGGCTGCTCCACAACCCTTGATATGATTATATTTGCTGAGCTACATGGATCCACAAGAACGCGTTTAACTTGAACTTTATTTAAAAGAATAGAAATTACCAGTGCATCGTTGTGAGGCTGAGATAATCCCTCGATGTCTTCCTCATTGAATGTGATGGTGTCTTCGGGCATGTAGTCCCGAGTCCGCTTCTCCCTTATGATTGATACTTTGGTGCGTTAGAATATGGGTCACTGCGGGACGTCAACTCCGCCGATGATCATGTGAATAACATGTTGAGGTTCTTCCGATTCATTCTTCTTGTTGGCATCTCTTTCTATGAAATGGTTCTTGGCCCTATCATTGAGAAATTCCCGAAGATTCCCTTCATTGAACAATTGAGGTACCTCCTCTCTCAGTTGCCTGCAATCCTCGATCATGTGCCTATGTGTACCGTGATACTTGCACATTAAGTTGGGATTCCTATGAGAAGGATCAGTTTGTATGGACTTAGGCCATCTGGTATCTCTAATTTTTTCAATGGTCGAGACAATGCCCGAGGCATCAATGCTAAAATTGTATTCTAATAACCGAGGCGGCTTCGCCGCTCCTGAATGCCTATCGAACCCGGTCTTGCTCATGAGTCCCCGAGAATTCTGTCCTTGATCAACTCTTCGATTATTTCAGGGTATATTACGCCTCGAGTTGTTCCTTCGATCTTCGATGTATGGTTGATACCTTTCCTTATTCGGTCTCGGTTCCC
Organism: Nicotiana undulata; assembly: GCA_005239495.1. Taxonomy (NCBI): domain Eukaryota; kingdom Viridiplantae; phylum Streptophyta; class Magnoliopsida; order Solanales; family Solanaceae; genus Nicotiana; species Nicotiana undulata. The sequence continues at coordinate 36,853 of ML246993.1, forward strand.
TGTCTACTTCTCTCGAATCTTTTGTCGCTAACCTGTTTGGATAAACCGAGCCCGAGGGGGCTCCCAACTGGTCATCTTCAACTCTAATCTTTGATCGGTATCTGTTATGCACATCCGTCCAAGTTACGACAAGGTACTCAATTAAGTTTTGTTTCAACTGCCTCAATGTTATCGAGCTCCTCTAATTTAGCCCCAAAGTGAAAGCTTGTACAACCTAGTCATCGGAGACTGGTGGCAACTCTATTCGATCCAACTGGAATCGGGATACAAATTCCCTCAATATCTCGTTGTATCTTTTCTTGATTGTGAACACATCTGACTTCCTTGTTGCAACCTTTATAAAACCAGCATGTGCCTTTACAAACGAATCTGCCAACATGAAAAATGAATCGATAGAGTTCGGGGGAAGGTTATGGTACCAAATCATGGCTCCTTTAGACAGAGTTTCCCCAAACTTCTTCAGTAGAACAAACTCGATCTTGTTTTCCTCCAAATCATTTCCCTTTATACCACAAGTATATGTGGTGATGTGCTCATCGAGCTCGGTAGTCCCATTGTATTTGGGAATATCTTGCATGCGAAACTTCTTCGGAATAGCTTTAGGGCTGCACTGGGGGGGAAAGGTTCTTGCACAAATTTCTTAGAATCCAGTCCTTTCAAAATCCGAGGTGCTCCTGGTATTTGGTCGACCCTCGAGTTGTACGTTTCCACTTTTTTATCGTTGTCCTCGATCCTTTTCTCTCCCGACTCGACCCTCTTTGTGAGTTCTTCGAGCATTCTCATGATTGTGGGTTCGGTCCCTGACCCATTGTTGCTTGACCTTTCCGGGATTGGTTTAGCACGATGAGTAGTTTCTGGTACCGCTATACTCCGAGTCTTTTGATGGCTTTGCAACTGAGCGATGACAATCTGTCGCGCTTGTAACATTTTGAAAATCACATGGAGACTAACTTCCCCTTCTCCTCGACCCTGTGTTCTTTGGCCACCGGGTTGAACATCTCCGCGCACGCTTCCTCCTACGTCAATGCCCAAATCGACGTTTATAGAAATGTGTGGACCAACATCAACTGGGTTAAGAGCTGGTGCTAACCCAGGGTTGAGCGGTGGCACACCGGCCCCTGAAGCTATTGCATTTTCATTTTCCCCGTGGAATCTGAGACCGTCATTACCGTGCATAGGTGCGTTTGCTGAGTTCGACATACTTTAACATGAAATCGACAAATCTTTGACAAGAAAAAGTGTGAAGAATAACGTATGTTATTGGAAAATTAGTACTGAAATAATCGCTATTATCTTTAGCCCCATGGTGGGCGCCAAACTGTTTACCTCGAAAAATACAAGTAACAATTAAATTTGATTTGTGGTTTTAAAGATACGTGATCTAGTCCAATACTAATTAATAAGCAAGTAATATGGAGTTTAAATGAGTAGAAGTGATGAACCAAACCAGTGTTGCTAGGGCAGTAGGGACCTAGAGCTCGATGTTCTCGACGACCTCGAAGTAAGTTTGGGATAATAAATCAAGAACAATAAAGTAAAAGCTATAAAGCTGAAGAAAACTCTGAAGCACAATAAACGAGAAAAGTGAGATAGTATATTCTTTTACGAGTGATAAGATGATCCTTACAAATGATTAGGGTCCCCTTTATATAGGAGGAGAAACCCCAAATAAGGTACATTTCTATATACAGTAAAAAAATCCTATTGGTACAGCTGTATAACCACCTAGTACGGATTCGTACGAATCTATCCCGAAATTTACGCCTGGACCTTTATGCCTCTGAGAAATTCTCGCTCATTCTAAAGTATGTCCGAAATGGTACTATCTCGAGGTAGACCGTGCTGGGCCTCCGATTTGTTCCCCCGAGGTGTGCATTTTTCAGCCAAACCTGATCCTTTCTTCGAGTTGCTTGAACTCGAGCTCGGGGTACAATTAAGACCTCGAAATCGGGCTCTCCGATTTCGACCGTATACAATATTACTACTGGAGTCACGCCACATTATGTTCAACTCACACTCACTACAAGAAATCATACTTTTGTGAATAATAAAATCGCCACTAATGCATAGAATGTCGCCACCAAAACCAATTAGAAATCGTTACAATATCTTCACAAATGAAAATGACAAAATAGCTACCGTAATCATAAATATGGACCAGTAAAAATAATTTGTGTTAATTTACTAAAACGGTCCGCGGAGAATAAAGCACAATCAGCAAATGAGATGAACCTGACATTTTACGTCTTTCCAACGAAAAGCACAAATGGTTAATGAACGAAATAGGTGAAATCGCCAATTTACCCTTCTAAGCAGGACGACCCTAAGCTCCTCTGGTTCCCGTTTCTATAAAAGCAAGCACATACATAATATAATAGTAATAAATAAAATAAAATAAAGTAATGTATATATATACCCTCTGTCCCAATTTATACTTTTCGCTTTTCAAGATTCAAATATTTTAATTTTTTCTATGCATTTGGACATAAACTTTTTAATTTTTAAAAATAAAATTTGTATATTTGAAAACTTCAAAAACAGTATAGTAAGATAAAATAAAAATATTCTAATGTATCTAAAAGACATATAAAAAGATTATAATTAATATATAATAATTTGTTTGCCTATGGAAATCCGAACATCTTCACGTAAATGGAAATAAAGGGAGTACTAATACCCACGTACTTTTTGAGTCCAATTGATTCAAAGTCAAATAGGTGGATTCAGTAGCACGATATGGCCAACCATAATCTTTAAACTCAAGGAAATTAGTGCACTTATCGATGACCAATTTTAACATTGCAATGCCGCCCTTTAAACTCTAAACTCATTCTCCCAAAGCTTCGCCTCTTTAAGTTTTTTTTTTCACGAAGCTTTTGTTTACATGTTACGATGAAGAAATACAGACCATATGGTCGACGTTTCATCATTCCCTCATTTTTCTGTATTATTTTCCTTTGCGTTCTAGCTTCAATCAATGAAATCGGATTTGATAGCTTTTTGAAGGTTGGTAGATGTGCTTTATCACAAACAACAATTAGTACTAGTAATTCTTTTTCTGCTACAAATTTTCTTAGTGTAAATTCCTCCTCCTTGTCCACCAATAACGAAATCCGAATTCTCATAGGAATTTTGACACTTCCCGATCAGTACCAAAAGCGACACTTCCTGCGTCTAATCTATGGAACACAACCTCCAATATTGGGTGCAAAAGTTGACATCAAGTTTGTGTTCTGCAATCTAACAAAAGAAGATCAAAAGGTATTAGTGGCACTTGAAATAATGCGTTACGACGATATCATCATCCTCAACTGCCAAGAAAATATGAACAAAGGTAAGACGTATACCTATTTTTCCAGCTTGCCAGAGCTATTTTCAGTCTCAGATGACCAGCCATATTATCCACCTTATCATTACGTGATGAAAGCCGACGATGACACATATATAAGGCTTGAGAGTTTTGTAGAATCCCTAAGGCCATTGCCTAGGGAAGATTTGTACTATGGTTATGTTATTCCATGTCCTAGCATGGACCCTTTTGTTCATTACATGTCAGGCATGGGTTATTTAGTGAGTTGGGATATAGCAGAATGGATAAGAGATTCTGATATTCCTAAAAATCATTTAGAAGGGCCAGAAGATAAGGTTTTTGGAGAGTGGCTCCGAGATGGTCACCGGGCAAGACATCGGTACAATGCCAAATGGTCTATGTACAATTTCCCGGAACCGCCGACGAGATGCACGCACGAGCTGTGGCCGGACACCATTGCAGTTCATCTTCTGAAGAACCAAAAGAAGTGGATTCAGACACTTACTTATTTTAATGTCACTAGGGATCTTAAACCATCTAAGTTGTATCATATACCATAGGCAAACACGTCTTTTATTTTGTGCTCCCTTTTTCCTAGTTCAATAGTTTTTTCCTTTTATTGGAGAATTTTATGCTGATGATACAGGCTTTATAGTATTATTGCAAGCTGAAAAGAGAATAAGAACAAATTTTGCTTTTGGAATTTGAAATGGGCAGGGGACAATTATCACTTTTTGTCTATATTTCCTTCATTGGAGCAGTACTATCCAATAGTGCTGCAATTTTTACAATTGAAATGTCAATTACATTATATTAATTCGACAGCAACTAGTTTATGTCCCAAACTAAGATGCGGTCCACTCAACTGATGCAACCAATAGCTGTTAGGCTCGAAACTTTGCTCTTCAGTCAAAACCGCATAACTACTCACTATATTGAGGATCCCGTTCAAGCTAGTCAAAGAGCTGATCGAGTTTATGAAGTAATTCTTTTTAGCTACTCCTTAAATAATTGTGTACGGTTAAAATCGAGCACGCCCGATTTTATGGGCTCGAGGGTCTGCCTCGAGATTAAGTTCATATCGAAACGAGCTCGAGCTTGAAGAACGCGAAGACCGAAGGATCGAGATCGGACACGATCGACATCGAGCAACGGAACAACGAGATATCAGTGATCGACCACAAATCTCGGCGGGAATCTCGGGATTGGCAGAAGATACCAATCATAGATTTAACTTACGGAATTAGAGTTATACCTTATTTAGGATTCCTCTACTATATAAAGAGGAACTATGTCCATTTGTAACCATCATATTACATACACTTACTGAGAAATAACGATACGCTGCTCTTTTACTTGCTTACAATTTACTACCGTTCTTGTTGTTCTTATTTGTTCATAACGCTTGATCTCGAGCCTGTTCAGATCAAGGTCGATAAATTGCAACGACACTGGTTTGATTTATCTTAATTGTTTAAATTCATCAATCTACCTGTTCGTTTATCAATTGGCATTGAATCAGATCGCGTATTCTTATAACCACATTACAAGTTTAATTGTTACTCGTATTTCGAGGTAAACAGTTTGGCGTCCACCGTCGGGCTAAGGATAATAGTGATTGTTCAGTGCTAATTCTGGTATAACACACTATTTCACACTTGTTTATTGTCAAGAATTTTGTTTTCACGTTCAATTATGTCAAACTCGCAAAACACATCTACACACGGTGACAACAGCCTCGGACTCCACGAAGGAAACGAGAATGCTATCGCCCCAGGAATCGAGGTGCCACAGGCCGACCTCGGAGGAGCACCGCCCGTCAACCCGGTTGATGTCAGTTCTCATGTTGCCTTGAATGCGGATTTAGGCATAGACCCCGAGGGAAGTGTACGCAGAATGGGTCGAACTGACACTCGAGGTACACAGGGCAGAGGAGACGAAAGAGTCAGTCTCCAAGTAGTATTTGAAATGCTGCAAGCCCAACAAAATGCTATTGCTCAGTGGCAAAATCAGTACAAGGCCCCAAATAGGGCAGAACAAGAAGTTACTCCCCGTACCGAGCCAGTACCTGAAAGATCGGGTGATAATACTTCGACAAATGATCCTGCTATAATGAGGATGCTCGAGGAACTTACTAAGAGAATAGGATCGAGAGAAAAGAAAATCGAAGCCAACGACAAGAAGGTTGAAAGTTATAACTCTCGAGTTGACCAGATACCGGGGGAACCGCCGATCTTAAAGGGAATGGACTCCAAGAAGTTTGTGTAAGAACCATTCTCTCCATGTGCGGCTCTGAAGCCTATCCCAAAGAAGTTCCGTATGCCTGATATACCTAAATACAACGGGACCTCTGACCCAAATGAGGATGTTACTTCTTACACGTGCGCCATAAAAGGACACGATTTGGAAGATGACTAAATCGAGTCTGTATTGCTGAAGAAGTTTAGGGAGACCCTGTCGAAGGGAGCTATGATTTGGTATCACAACTTTCCACCGAACTCTTTAAATTTGTTCTCCATGTTGACGGATTCGTTCGTAAATGCACACCATGGGGCCATAACGGTTGCAACGAGAAAATCAGACCTTTCCAAAATTAGAAGAGAGATAACGAGATGCTAAGGGAGTTCGTATCTTGATTCCAAATAGAACACATGGAATCACCACCAGTCACTGATGATTGGGTCGTTCAAGCCTTTACACAAAGATTGAACGAGCGGAGCTTGATCACATCGTGCCAATTGAAACAGAACTTGATTGAGTACCCGACTGTGACTTGGGCAGATGTTCACAACCGATATCAGTCAAAGATCAGGGTTGAGGACGACCAATTGGGAGCCCCCTCAGGTTCAGTACATCCAAACCGGTCGACAGGTAAAAATCAGAGAGATGTTGACACAGAATCAAGGCCGAATAAAGATCGGTATCATCCATATGTTTCAGATTGAAGGAACAACCATCCGGGATGCAACCCTGTCCGGAACGATCGAAGGGGTGACCGAGGGTAGAACTCTCCGGAACTTATGAGTAAAACTGGCTTCGACAAATATGTGGATCCCACAGAAGCACCTCGATTATCGGAGTACAATTTCAGTGTCGATGCATCGAGGATTGTATCGGCCGTCGGAAGTATCAAAGACACCTGGTGGCCCAAACCTATACAAACTGATCCTTCTCAAAGGAAGCCAAATTTAATGTGTAAGTATCATGGCACTCATGGCCATCAGACCGAAGACTGCAGACAGCTAAGGGAAGAAGTAGCTTGATTATTCAACGAAGGCCATCTTCGAGAATTCCTCAGTGATTGAGCTAAAAATCACTTGAGAGAAAGAGACGCCAACAAAAAGAACGATCAAGAAGAACCTCAACATGTTATTCACATGATCGTAGGGAGGGTTGACGTCCCCCAAGGGCCTATATTCAAGTGCACCAAGGTGTCGATCACCAAAGAAACATGGACTCGAGACTTTGTGCCCGAAGTCACTCTATCATTCAATGACGAAGAAGCATAAGGAATATCTCAGCCACACAACGACGCCCTGGTAATTTATTTTGTTAAATAAAATTCAAGTTAAATGTGTTCTAGTGGATCCAGGTAGCTCAACAAACATAATCAGATCGAGGGTCGTAGAGTAGCTCGACTTGCTATACCAAATTGTACCTGCATCTCGAGTCCTAAACGGCTTCAACATGGCTAGTGAAACAACGAAAGGGAAGATAATCCTACCAGTAAACGTGGCCGGGACTATCCAAGATACAAAATTCCATGTTATCGAAGGCGACATGAGATATAATGCACTCCTCGGAAGGCCCTGGATCCACAACATGAGGGCAGTACCGTCGACCCTTCACCAAATGATGAAGTTCCCAACAGTGGATGGTGTGAAAACAGTTTACGGGGAACAACACGCTAAAGGAAATATTTGCAGTCGACGAGGATAATCGAGGAAGAAGAAGAGGATTTTTGACCTCGGAAAAATCGAGCACCAAAGATAAGCAGACAACCAAATAGCAATCACCACCCCCAACCTCGACCAAATCGAAGAAACAGATAATCGAGGAAGAAGAAGAAGAGGATTTTCTCACTCTGCAAACTTTCGTTGTTCCCGAAGAATCAGATGCAACCAAGTCAACAGTCGAGAAGCTAGAACAGGTGATACTGATCTAGTATCTACCCGAGCGAAAGGTATACCTGGGTACGGGTTTGACCCCCGAACTCAGGAAAAAACTCATTCAATTTCTTATTGATAACATGGATTGATTTGCATGGTCCCATTTAGACATGACAGGAATCCCACCGGAGGTAACAACTCATCGGCTGAGTCTGGATCCCAAGTTCAGACCGATAAAGCAAAAGAGAAGACCCCAGTCTGAGGTAAAGCATGCCTTCATAAAGGAAGAGGTAACCAAACTTCTCAAAATAGGGTCCATTCTGGAGGTAAAGCACCCCGAATGGTTAGCTAACGTAGATGTAGTCCCAAAAAAGGGGAACAAACTTAGCATATGTGTAGACTATAAGGACTTGAATAAAGCATGTCCAAAAGACTCTTTTCCATTGCCTAAACTCGATCGCATGATCGATGCCATGGCTGGCCACGAGATTCTTACCTTTCTCGACGCCTATTCTGGGTACAATCAGATCCAGATGAACCTAGAGGATCAAGAAAAGTCTTCTTTTATCACTATGTCTTGGACCTATTGTTATATTGTAACGCCCTTCAGGCAAAAAAATGCGGGAGCTACGTATCAACGCCTAGTTAACAAAATGTTGGAATAAAGGATAGGTAAATTAATGGAAGTTTACATTGATAATATATTAGTTAAGTCCCTACGCGTAGAGGACCATTTGACTAATTTTTTTAGAAAACATTCGAAATCTTGAGGAAGTACAACATGAAACTTAACCCCAAAAAACGTGCTTTCGAGGTTGGCTCGGGAAACTTCCTCGGCTTCATGGTATCGAATCGGGGAATCAAAATAAACCCTGGTAAGATTAAAGCCATCAAGGATATCACCATCGTAGACAGTGTGAAAGTCGTACAAAGGCTAACCGGACAGACAGCTGCCTTGGGCGGATTTATTTCGAGGTCATCAGATCTAAGCCACATGTTCTTTTCCTTACTCAAAATGAAAACTGATTTTGCATGGATCCCGGAATGTCAACAAGCATTGGAGGAATTGAAACGATACCTATCGAGCCCACCTTTTCTCCACACTCCAAAGGCATATGAAAAGTTGTACCTATACTTGGCAGTGTCTGAGATAGCGGTAAGTGGTGTATTAGTTAGAGAAGTGAAAGGTACGCAGTTTCCTATTTATTACGTAAGTCGGACCTTAGGAGATGCTGAAACTAGGTATCCACACTTAGAGAAGTTGGCACTTGCATTAATAAGTGCATCTAGAAAATTAAAGCCATATTTTCAGTGTCATCCCATATGCGTGATCACCACTTATCCACTCTGAAATGTTTTGCACAAGCCCAAATTATTGGGCCGATTAGCCAAATGGAACGTCGAACTTGGCGGGTACGATATCGAATTTCAACCCGAAACATCCATGAAGTCTCAAATTTTAGCAGACTTCGTGGCCGACTTTACACCGACCCTTGTACTTGAAGTAGAAAAGGAACTTCTACTAAAATTGGGTATGTCATCGGGGGTATGGACCCTTTTCACGGACGGCGCTTCAAATGTGAAAGGGTCCGGACTCGACATTGTTCTGAAACCGCCTACGGGCAATACTATTAGACAATCCATTAAAACTTCCAAATTGACTAACAACGATGACGAGTATGAGGCCATGATTGCTGGTCTCGAGCTAGCTAAAAGCTTGGGAGCAGAAGTAATCGAAGCTAAATGCGACTACCTACTGGTGGTAAACTAGGTAAACGGAAACTTCGAAGTTCGAGAGGATAGGATGCAAAGATACTTAGACAAATTGCAGGTAACCTTGCACCGTTTTAAAGAATGGACTCTACAACATATCCCTCGAAAGCAAAACACCAAGGCCGATGCACTTGCCAATTTGGGGTCATCGGTCGAAGAAGATGAGATCAGTTCGGGGACTGTTGTCCAACTCTTGAGGCCTTTGGCCAAGATAGGACATGCCGAAATAAATTCTATGAGCCGACTTGGGATTGGAGAAACAAATACATCGAATATTTGAAGAATGGGAAGCTTCTGTCGGATCCAAAAGAATTGAGGGCCTTACGTACTAAAGCCGCTCGATTCACATTAGACGAAGGCAGAACATTTTACAGGAGGATGTTCGATGATCCATTGGCAGTATGCTTGGGACCGGGAGATACTGACTATGTTCTACGAGAAATCCACGAAGTCATTTGCAGGAATCATTCTGGCACAGAGTCCCTAGTTTGAAAGGTTGTCAGAGCAGGGTATTATTGGGATAACATGGAAAGAGACTCTAAGGAGTTCGTTCGAAGATGCGATTAATGTCAAAGGTTTGCACCGATGATCCACCAGCCCAGCGAGCAACTTTATTCTGTCCTATCCCCATGGACATTCATGAAATGGGGAATGGACATCGGCGTTCCTCTGCCATCGGCCCTAGGCAAAGCTAAGTTCATATTACTTATGACTGATTATTTCTCTAAATGGGTTGAAGCACATGCCTTCAAAAAAGTTAGGGAAAAAGAAGTGATCGATTTTATAAGGGATCACATCGCATACCAATTCGGGATACCCGCATAAATAGTATGCGATAACGGCAAACAATTCATCGGCATCAAAGTAACAAAATTCATTGAAGATCACAAAATAAAGAGGATACTCTCGACATCGTATCACCCCAGTTGGAACGGACATGCCGAATAAACAAACATGATTATCATCAAAAGCTTGAAGAAAAGGTTGAACGAAGCCAAAGGGAAGAGGAGAGAAAAATTGCCCGAGGTCCTATGGGCATATCTGACAACATCGAAGCCTAGTACCGGAGAAACTCCATTTTCCTTAGTATATGGATCAGAAGCCTTGATACTGGTCGAAGTCGGAGAGCCCAGCGCCAGGTTTCGATATGAAACAGAGGAATCAAACCACGAGGCCAAGAATACCAGCCTCGAGTTGTTAGATGAAATACGAGAAGTTGCGCTCGTTCGAGTGGCAGCACAAAAAGCAACGAATCGAGAGGTACTACAACAGAAGAACCAATCTTCGACACTTCAAAGTCGGGGACATAGTCCTGAGTAAAGTCACCATCAACACTCGAGACCCTAATGAAGGAAAACCGGTCCAAACTAGGAAGTCGGGAAAGGATCTTACAAACTCGAAACAATGAACGGCAAACCATTGTCGAATAAGTGGAACATATCACTCCTTAAGCGATACTATTTCTAAGGTATGAATTTCTCTTTTCATTCATTTACATAAATATTCGAAACTAATTCATTGCAGGAATTCGATCCAAGAAATAGAGACCTAAGGTTTTAAAGTACGCGTTGCACTCTTTTTCCCTTAGACCAGTTTTATCCCAGATGGGTTTTTTCTGGCGAGGTTTTTAACGAGGCAACAATTATGTTTTACCTGAGGATAATTCAACAGTAATCAAGGCTTCTTTGCAATCAGCCTTGAATACTGGGGGACATCACCCTCGGATGTTATGTGTTCTAGAAATGTACCTCGTATCAATGGGACTCGATAGGAATATTTTTTGTAATGGGCAAAGCGGTTGAATGAAATGTGTCCATATAGATTAGCCGAGTCCCGACAACAAAACATGTATGCATATATAAATTATTTAAAGAATCATTCTCTTTTCCTGAACATCTCGTGTTTCAAAGCAAATTATCTACTATACGAACTGTGTACTTATGATTCTGATCTATTGTGCAAAACTAACACTTGTGAAAAATGGCTCAAGAGTCAAATACAAGCATACTTCCAACACTCAGGGACTAACATTTCGAACAAGTTTGAAATGTTATCGGAAAATAAGTCCAAGAGACATAACCGAAGGTCACGACCACATTAAAGGCTACGACCAAAATAACGCAGCTCGGAGACGTCTGACTACCGCTATAAACGAATGGCCTTCAAACACTTCGAAAACCCGATTAAATAAGGCTACCCTATGAAAAGAAATTAAAAGGGGCTTTGATAAAATCATCCCTCGAATAACTAAAAGGCTTCGATAATATCAGCCTTCGAAAAAACCTCAAGGGGTATCAAATTATCTTAACACAAACACATTAAAGCACAAAAAGCAAAATAGTGTTTCGATCATCGGACACTCGAAAACCCCAATAGGTACAAAAAATATATTCTAAGGTGTAAATAAATTTTCACCAAGTCTTTTAGGCGAAAAGGAAAAAAGAATAGCCATTTTTAGAGGCCGAATCATCCCAATCTAAAAGAGCCTAAGGGCCAATCTAAAGAGCCTAAGGGCCAACCTAAAGAGCTTAAGGGACAATTTAAACGAGCCTAAGGGCCGATACAATTAGAGTTCGAGACATCGTTCTCACTCACTTCGGACCCAAGGGTTTCGCAATTCCGAGCTCCAATAAAAGTCAGCCGTAGCTCGAGGATTCAACAAAAACCCTAAGGGGTATATTATTGTAAACTAAAATCTTATCCATCACTTGATAAAAACCTAAGGGTTTACTTTATCCTAAAAGTTCAAAGCCTATTCGGACTTGGTTATAAAAATAGTACATGGGTTCGACAAGCAACCTCGAGATAAGGTCTAGAGCAAATTTCAAACTCGGGGACTTACCCTTGTATAACCCGAAAACTTAAGGGTTTATAAACTTAAGGGTTTATTTTGGTTACAAGTTGAAGTTAGTAAGATTGCAACAATAAGAAATTTTAACATTTTAAACAAAGATAGAAAGAATATCCAGACTTGAAAACATATGAAGAAGAAGAAATTTTCTATCATCGCATAATTTGTACTAAAGGCCAACCAGGGCCTTACACAAAAAAGGTACAAGAAAAGAAAGTCATATAAGCCTAGTCTACCCCGGGAGCCACATCCTCGGGAGCCACTTCTTCGGAGGCCTCATCTCCATCTCCTTCACCCTCAGACCCGCTGACAGATTCTTTATCATCAGAGAGTGAGGTTGTGGCCTCATCCTCCAAAGCTTTTGCATTCTCGATGTCAGTTGAGAGGTCGAAACCACGAGCGTGCACTTTCTCGAGAGCCTCTCTCATAGATTGCCGCCTAGCATTATCGAGAGCACATGATAATCTAATTTCGGCAGTAGCATAGATCTCCTGTGCCAAAAGATTGGCAGCCTCGACATCAGCTTGATAAGAGGCCACAAGCGCCTCAGCCTCAGCCTTAGCCTTTGCAAGCTCGGGGGCTAACCTGGCCTCAACCTCCTCAATCCTCCGTGCTCGAGCCAGAATTTCCCCCTTCACACTATGGAGCTGGCACTCGGCTGAAGTCAATTGGGCCTGAAGTGCATCCTTCTCTGAGGCAAGATGCTCCATATACTATCTCCACCTCAGGGTTTTAGCCTCCTACACCTTTTCTTCCTCTCGAAGATGTTCCACTAGCTCACCCTTCTACCGAACCTGCTGAACCAAAAAGTCAATTAACAGTTAAAAAAAGTTAACGCATAACAGGCTCTAAAGAAATTACTTTACCCGTTCGATGAGTTTGGTCTGATCTCGATGAGCTCTTGTGAGTTCATCTCGCAGGGTCATAATCTTCTCTTCCTTTTGAACGTAGAGGAGTTTGAGGCCATCCCTCTCATCTACGATCTTCTTCAGCTCGGCCTCGCATTGGGATTGCTCGGCCATGGATTTTGAAGATTCTTCCCGATGAACCACCATGGCCTATACACAAAGAAGAGAGTCAGGACTGAAGAAACATGGATTAAACACAAGCGTAAATATGAAGAGATTGAACGAACTTGCTTCAGAAACCGCTAGGCCTCATCTAATACGAATGATGCGTTATGTTCAGGACCATCGTCGACTCCGGCGTAGCTGTCTCGGAATATGTTGTTCCCTTTATGGGCCTGTCCCACGTTGGGAGTACCAATGGCTCGAGCGTCTTCGAACTTCCCTTCGGAGAATGAGGGTCCAAGCGGCGAGTCGCCAATGTTGATTATCCCAAACAAATCACTTGGGACATTGTCTTCTCTCTGAAGTGCCTCGGAGCTAGAATGCTAGAGAATTATCACTTATCGCGCAGTGCCAAACAAATACGATTTTGGGTTTTTGATAATTGTTTATAACTAAATGCGAAAATATAAACTAACCTAGAAAGCAATTAAAATGATCAATGGCAACAAGTAACGATGCTTCGTGAATTACACTTGAGTAACGATCCAATGTATTTCACGATTTTACAAATATGAGCGGGTAATGTTAATTAGCCACGGATAACATTTCTTAATTAGCTTTTCCCAAAGACTAACAAGACTTCCTAATTGAATTATCCCTAACCCAATTATCAGATTAAGCACTTCCGGGTTTGGCAACAAGTAGTTCAATCCTATCCCTAGGTAGAATCTATAAAATGAGGGTTAAATCCTCAAGTTCTTGTTAATTAATCTTTCCCAACTCCAAATAATCTTTTCCAAAACTAATTCGGAGTTAATGGGCGAGTCCTAGGGTTAGCTAATCCCTTTGGAAACATTAAAGAACAATAAAAATTAAAATAACAAACACCCGCTTCACAAATATAATAAAATCATTCAAGACATAAGCACAACAAGGTATTTAATCCACACTCTAAACATGAATATTCCCACCATAAACCATATTCAAGTGTTGGAAAAATACTACACACTTAAATATACAATAAAAAACAAGGAAATGAAGAAATAAACATAAATGGGTAAGAAATCCTTAACCGCAATGGTGAAATCTTCAAGACCCAAGTGTGTGTGCAAAGCCCTAACTTCAAAACTTGTTCTTCTCTACTCAAAATATATTTACAAAGCTAAAAATATGTTCATAGATATGCCCAAAAATTCGAGTGAAAAGTGGACAAAAACACCCTTGTCGGGCTGATATGCGATCGCATCCATATCGCATATCAGGGATGCGATTCGCATCTTCACTCTTTCTGTCGCACATCAAAACCCTAGGTCCCAAAGGGTCGTCGCATTTGAGATATGCGGTCCGCATTAGTGATATGCAATCGCATTCGTGCATTGAATTTACAATGTAGCTTCAGGCATCAGATGGTGATGCGACTCAAATGCGAACCGCATTTGAGATATGCG
>ML246993.1:51466-133980 GCA_005239495.1 Nicotiana undulata
CTCAATTTCACTCCAATTTGACCTTAACCACTTCATGGCATCATTTTCCTGCAAATAGAGCAATTATACACTAAAAAAGAACTCAAGTTATCATTTAACAATACAAAATCTAATGAGAAAAGGCTAAAATGAGTGGTAAAATCACCACTCAACAACCCCCCACCTTGATAAGCCTACGTGATCGCAGGATTACTTATGCGATCGCGGAAGAGAAAACCAGATGAAAAAAAACACCAGAAAATCTGCCAAGTCTTTAAGCAAAACGTTGGTCCGTTGACCACCCGAAACACACCCGAGGCCCTCGAGACCTCAACCAAACATACCAATACGTCCTAAATGATCATTCAAACTTAGTCGAGCCTTCGAAACATAAAAAACAACATCAAAACTCCAACAATTCATCGAATTCAAACCTATGAACATTGAAATTTCTAAATTCCACATATGATGCCGAAACTACCCAAAACAACTCCGATTGACCTGAAATTTTGCAGACACATCCAAAATGACGTTACGAACCTTTTCCAACTGTCGAAATTTCATTCCGACCCTGATAGCCTATTTTCCACTGCCGATCGAAAATCGCAAAAAACTAACTTTTGCCAATTCAAGCCTAATTCTACACCGGACCTCACGAAAACATTCTGAACACCCTCCTAAGTCCCAAATCACCTAACGAAGCTATCCGAGCCATAAAATCTGCATTCCAAGGTCATTTACCAAAAGTCAACTCCGGGTTGAGTTTTCCAACTCTAAGGCTATTTGTAGAGACTAAGTGCCTAAATTCCTTCTATAATCACTCCGAACCCGAGCTAATCAATTCTATCATATCATGAATAGTCTAACCAAGTTACGACAACGTAGAACAATGAAAATAAATGCATGTTCTACGTAACGAGGGACCTGGTCGTTACATTCTCCCCCTCTTAAACAAACGTTCGTCCTCGAACGGGTTTAGAAACATACCTGGAGTCTCAAACAAGTGAGGATATCTGCTCCGCATCTCCCGCTCGGTCTCCCAAGTGGCCTCCTCCGCTGGCTGACCCCTCCACTGCACCTTCACCGAAACTATCTCCTTTGATCTCAACTTCCTGACCTCGCGAGCCAAGATAGCGACTAGCTCCACCTCATAAGACATATCACCCTCGAGCTGAACTATACTGAAGTCTAGAACATGAGACGGGTCACCAACATACTTTCTAAGCATCGACACATGAAACACCGGATGAACACTCGACAAGATGGGTGGCAAAGCAAGTCTATAAGCCACCTCTCCAACCTTCTGAAGCACCTCAAATGGACCAATGAACCGAGGACTAAGCTTTCCCTTCTTCCTGAACCTCATGACACCCTTCATGGGTGATACCTTCAGCAGTACCTTATCACCCTCCATGAAAGACACGTCCCGAACCTTCCGGTCTGCATAGCTCTTCTGTTTGGACTGAGCCATGCGAAGTCGCCCCTGAATCAACTTCACCCTTTCCAATGCATCCTGAACCAAATCTGGGCCTAACAATCTAGCCTTACCGAGCTCAAACCAACCCAGCGGAGATCTACACCTCATACCATATAAAGCCTCATACAACGCCATCTGAATACTGGATTAGTAACTGTTATTATATGCAAACTCCGCTAATGGCAGAAATTGATCCCACGAACTACCGAAATCAATCACACAAGCACGCAACATGTCCTCTAGGATCTGAATAGTCCGCTCTGACTGCCCGTCGGTCTGGGGATGAAATGTTGTGCTCAACTCTACCTGAGTACCCATACCTCTCTACATAGACCTCCAAAACTGAGATGTGAACTGAGTACCTCTGTCAGAAATAATAGAAATTGGGACCCCATGCAGTCGGACAATCTCCCTGATGTAAATACCAGCTAACTTCTCTGAAGTATAAGTAGTACTGACAGGAGTGATGTGCGCAGACTTGGTCAGTCAATCCACAATAACCCAAATAGAATCAAATCCCTTCGAAGTCCGTGGGAGCCCGACTACAAAGTCCATGGTGATCCGCTCCCACTTCCACTCCGGAATAACTAACTCCCGAAACAACCCACCTGGACTTTAGTGTTCGTACTTGACCTGCTGATAGTTGAGGCACCGTGCTACATACTCCACAATGTCTCTCTTCATCTGCCTCCACCAATACTGCTGTCTCGTCCTGGTACATCTTCGTGGCACCCGGATGGATTGAATACCGCGAGCTATGGGCCTATGCCAATATCGAATTTCGAAGACCATCTACGTCGGGCACACAAATACGGCCCTGCATCCTCATAACCCCGTCATCATCAATAGTCACATCCCTGACATCACCTCGACGGACCTTGTCTTGAAGAACCAACAAATGACGGTCATCATACTGGCGTGCTCTACTCTGATCATACAGAGAAGATCGGGACGCCATGCTAGCTAACACCCGCGGAGGCTCCGACAAATACAATCTCACCAGCTATCCTACTAAGGCTTGAACATCACGTGCTAAGGGCCGCTCCGCTGCCGAAAGATAGGCTAGACTTCCCAAACTCCCTGCTCGGCGACTCAGGGCGTCGGCCACTACATTGGCCTTCCCTGGGTGGTACAGGATAGTGAGGTCATAATCCTTAAGAAGCTCCAACAATCTCCTCAGACGCAAATTCAAATCCTTCTGCTTCAGCAGATACTGTAAACTGCGATGGTCAGTAAAAATCTCACACTGAACCCCATATAAATAATGACGCCAAATCTTCAAAGCATGAACAATGGCAGCTAGCTCATGATCGTGCACTGGATAATTCTTCTCGTGCACCTTCAAGTGTCTGGACGCGTAGGCAATCACCCTAGCGTCCTGCATCAAAACTGCTCCCAAGCCAACTCTGGAAGCATCACAATAGACTATGTAAGAACCCGAACCAGTAGGCAATACCAATACCGGAGTTGTAGTCAATGCTGACTTGAGCTTCTGAAAGCTCTTCTCACACTCATCGGACCATCTGAATGGAGAACCCTTCTGGGTCAATCTGGTCAGTGGTGAAGCAATATAGGAGAATCCCTCCACAAAGCGACGGTAATAACCCGCCAAGCCAAGAAAACTCCGAATCTCTGTAGCTGAGGACGGTCTGGGCCAACTCTGCACCGCCTCTATCTTCTTCGGGTCAACCTGAATACCCTCACTAGACATCACGTGACCCAAGAAAGCTACCGAACTAAGCCAGAACTCACATTGGGAGAACTTTGCATAACGATTCTCCTCTCTCAACCTCTGCCACATAACCCGCAAATGTTGAGCGTGCTCCTCCTGGCTACGAGAATACACCAGGATGTCATCAATGAACACGATAACGAATGAATCAAGGTAAGGCTGAAACACGTTGTTCATCAAGTGCATGAACGCGACTGGGGCATTGGTCAGCCCAAAAGACATAACCAAAAACTCATAGTGACCATATCTGGTCTTGAAAGCAGTCTTTAGAATATCAGAATCCCGAATCTTCAACTGGTGATAACCCGATCTCAAGTCAATCTTGGAGAACACCTTAGCTCCCTGAAGCTGATCAAATAAGTCATCAATGCAAGGTAAAGGATACCGGTTCTTCACCGTAACCTTATTCAGCTGTCTATAGTCAATGCACATGCGCATAGAACCATCCTTCTGCTTTACGAACAACACCGGCGCACCCCAAGGTGAAACACTAGGCCGAATGAACCCCTTATCAAGGAGTTCTTGAAGCTGCTCCTTCAATTCCTTCAACTCTGTTGGGGCCATGCGGTAAGGAGGAATAGAGATAGGTAAGGTCTGCAGGAAATACATCTGGGAACTCACGGACCACAGGGACCGTATCAATAGAAGGAGTTTCACTACTAACATCCCTCACAAAGGCTAGATAAGACTTACACCCTTTCCCAATCATACGATGGGCCTTCAGATAAGAAATCACCCTACTAGGAACATACTCCACCGAACCTCTCCACTCAAATCTTGGCAATTCGGGCATGGCTAAGGTCACGGTCTTGGCGTGACAGTCAAGAACAACATGGCACGGAGATAGCCAATCCATGCCCAATATCACATCAAAGTCAACCATACTAAGCAATAATAAGTTTGCCCGGGTCTCTTAACCACCAATAGATATAACACAAGACCGGTACACCCGGTCCACCACAACAGTATCCCTCAACGGAATCAACACATGAATAGCTGAATTCAAAGACTCACGGGGCATATCCAAGAAATGCGCAAAATATGATGAAACATATGAATACGTAGAACCAGATCAAACAATACTGAAGAATCTCGGTGACAGACGAAAATAATACCTGTAATCACTGCATCTGAAGCTATGGCATCTGGTCTGGCCAAAAGTGCATAGAAACAGGCCTGTCCTCCACCTGATCGACCTCCCCCTCTAGGGCGGCCTCTGAGTGCCTAGCCTCCACCCCTGGCTGCCTGAGCGGGTGGTGTAGAAACTGGTGCTGAAGTTGGAGGCTGGCTCCTCTGCTGATAAGAACTACCAGAAAGGTGGGGACAATACCTCTTGATGTGACCTGGATCCCCACACTCGAAACAACCCCTCTCAGCAAAAGATGGTGGGGTTTGAAGGGAACCCCTGGAACCAGAGTAGCTGCTAGAAGAGCCATGTGCTGAAGAACCCTGTACTGATTGTGGCCTGGATGAGCTCTGGGCCGGAAGTGCACTGAATGATGAACGACCCTCATTAGAACTACGGGGTCCGTGTCCTGATGAAGTACCACTGTAAACTGGACGAGCTGGCTGAGGAGGTCTGAACGGACGACCTCTGCTATATTGAGTCTAGCCTCCCGAGTGAACACCACCATAACTGCCAGATCCTCGAGGCCTCTTGGCCTCCCTCTCAACACGCTCCTGGCAGCGTACTGACTAAATCTCCCTGGCTATGTCGACTACCTCCTCAAAGGAAGCCCTAGATTCCCTCTCTCTGGTCAGAAAAATACGTAACTGATAAGTAAGACCATCAACAAATCTCCTGATCCTCTCCCTGTCTGTGGGAACTAGCCAGATGGCATGACGAGCTAACTCAGAGAACCTCATCTCATACTGCATCACCGTCATGTCTCCCTGACGCAACTGCTCGAACTCTATGCGCAGCTCCTCTCTGCGAGACTATGGTATATATTTCTCCAAGAAGAGAATGGAGAACTGGTGCCATGTAAGGGCGCTGCATCAGCGGGTCTACGCCTCTCATAGGCCTCCCACCAAGCAAGTGCAGCTCCTGAGAACTGGAAGGTAGTAAATGGAACTTCGCTGGCCTTTAATATCCCTACTGTGCGTAGTATCATCTGAAACTTGTCCAAGAAAGCCTGGGCATCCTCGCCCTCAGTACCACTAAAAGTAGGAGGCTAGATCCTGCTGAATCTCTCCAACCTACTCTGCTCATCATCAGCTAAGGCTGGAACCACATAATCCTGTACTAGAGCAATCCAGTATGCTGGGACTGCCCCAGGTGTCTGAAGTCCCTGGGTGACCTGCTCAGGTGTCCGGGAAGCTTTAGTCTGAATGCCTCCCCTGGCTTGAGAAGTAGTAGCAGTAGTGGACATCGCAACGGCCTGTGCCAAACTGGTGCACACAGTCAAAATCTGAGCTAGGGTCTCTTGAAGATCCGGAATCACTATGGGCACTGCTGGTGCCTGAGCCTGCCCCGCTGGAATCTTAGCTGCGGGGACCTAATCCTGAGCAACGGGAGGGTCCACAGGTGCTGCCCCGGCTGCTATGCGGGCTGCACCCCTCCCTTCGCCACGGCCTCGACCTCTGGCTGGTCCTGCTAGTGCCTGGTCACCTCTACCTGTAGCACGAGTCCTCACTATTTGTGAGAGAATGAAAATAACAGAAGTTTAGTTCCAGAATTCAACAGAGTTGCACGAAAGAATTCAAAGACGTGGAACTTTCCTAAGGGTTCTGTAGCCTCTCGAAGATAAGTACAGACGTCTCCGTACCGATCCGCAAGACTCTACTAAACCTGCTCATGACTGGTGAGACCTATTCAACCTAGAAGCTCTGATACCAACTTGTCACGACCCAATTTCGGAGTCGTGATGGCGCCTGTCGTGGAACCAGGCCAGCCACCTGCCTATAACGAACCTAAGTTCGATTATAAAAAGAATAACCTTTTTAATAAATTCGAGGTCAATAATAATAATAAATCAGAAATTTGAATGAATTTGTGGAAAACGAAACTCAAATCCTACAAATCCCGAATCCGCTGTCACGCAGTCATGAGCTACTAATTCATAAACAAGACCCAAAAGAAATGACCAACATAGTCTGAAAGTAAATACGACAGGTAGAAAAAGAAAGAGATGACGAGATCACGGTCGCCGGCTGCTACCTCGTCAACTGTGATGACCCAAAAGGTCATCCTAAGTAAATTCAGCTAAATTTGTGTTTCGAGGGCCCAAAAGCCTCCGTTAATCTCACCTCGATATGTGTGCGCAGCCCGGGCATGTAGCCGGGAACCTTCTATGTGAAAATTTGATAAAAATGGAATTTTTGGAATAATTAAGTGAATAAAGTTGACTTTGGTCAACATTTTTGGTAAACGGGCCTGGACCCGTGATTTGACGGTCCCGGAGGGCCCGTAGGAAAATATGGGACTTGGGCGTATGCGCAGAATCAAATTCCGAGGTCCCAAGCCCGAGAAATGAATTTTTAAAGAAAATTATTGTCTGAAAATAATAAAGATTTTTGAAAATGAGCTTTGATGTGAAAACCGTGTTACTTGGCCCGCATTATGGTTCCGGAGCACGGAACAGGTTTAATATATGTTATGTGACTTATATGTGAAGTTTGGTGTAAAACGGACTTGAAATGACGTGTTTCGGATCAAAATTGGAAAAATTGAGCTTGATGAAGATTTAAGAAAATTCTAAGAGTTTTGAGGTTTAATTCGATGAATTTGATGATATTTTGATGATTTAAAAGCTTGAACAAGTCCGTAGGATGTTTTGGGAGTCGTGTGTGTTTTTTGTTTTGAGCCCCGAGGGCTCGGGTGAGTTTCTGGTAGTTAACGGGGTGAGAAACTTAGGAAAAATCTGGTATTTTTGTTGTTTTCTGGTGTTTGATAAAACACTCTATGCGATCACATTAGGGTACCTCGATCGCACAGAGTGAGAGTGGGGGCCTGGGATTTTGTTCAGTACTATCGCACCATTCAGGCTGCGATCGCGGAGGAGTCTTGGGGAGTTACTGTGCGGACGCGGGGGTGGTGTGCGACCGCACAGGGTTAGCATATGCCTGGGGGCTGGGTAGCATAAGGCTTGTGCGATCGCGCTCTTGCTTCTACGATCACGGAGCTTAAAATCCCATACACTGTGCGATCGCATCCCTCCTTCCGCGATCGCACAAGTATAATTTCCCCAGCTATTTTTAAAAAGTCCACAACAGAACTAAAACGGGATTTCACCCTTTTCTCACTTCCTCCTTCTTCCCAAACCTCCATAGACGAAATTCAAGCCCTCCAACCTCCATAGCTACAATTTGGGGTCGGATTTCAAAATAAATTATATATTCTAACTCGTGGGGTTATGGGTGATCGGGTTTTGGCCCGAGCCTGGTGTTTGCACCAAGCGGGCCCGGGGTCGGTTTTTTGTATTTTTGGAAGAATGTTTGGAAATTAGGCTATGGGATTTATTTATTGAGCCATTATTGATACTTGAGTTAATTATTCCTAGATAATACGGTTCGGAGTTGAATTCCAAAGGAAAGGCGGTGTTAGAGGGTTGATTGCTATATTTTGGACCCGGGGTAAGTGTCTTGCCTAACTTTGGTGAGGGAATAGGTATTATTTGCTATGTGCTAAGTGAACATCATGTTCATTGCATAGGTGAGGTGACGAGTACCTATGCAATGTGTGTCAAGCATGCTCGTGAGTCAATTTTGATAGAAAACATAGTATTTCTTCCATGTTTATCATATTATGAGATTCTCTCTACTTGGTAATTTATTCTGGTTAGTTGTTGAGCTTAAGAAGTGTTGATACGATTGAGAATCCAAGTGTAAAGTATACAATTGAGGTGATTGGTTATAGTTGAGACCCTTGCTGGGCATTTATTGGGTTATTAATTGATGTTTTCCCCTTGCCGGGTGATTTGAGCTGTATATTTCCACTATGTTGTACTCCTTGCCATTTATCTGTCTTTGTTTGGTGAGGAAGAGTGTAAAGCACGAAGGGTGATGTCATTCCATGTTATTTGATTACATTGCATAGTGAGGAAGAGTGTAAAGCACGAAGGGTGATGTCGTGCCATGATTCACATTGATTATATGCACGAAGGTTAATGTCGTGCCATGATTTACGTTGATTATAAGCACGAAGGTTAATGTCGTGCCATGATTTATACTGTTTCACATTATACATTGCATTGTGAGGAAGAGAGTAAAATCATGAAGGGTGATTCCGTGCCATGATATTTGATTACATTGCATTGTGAGGAAGAGAGTAAAAGCACGAAGGGTGATGTCGTGCCATTATTTACATTTCTGGTACTTGTACTTGTTTCGTTAGTTATTGTGTTAAATTGCCTCCCTTGTTTACTTCTATGTGTCCATTTAACTGCCTAATTTCATTTGTTCCCATTAACTGCTCCCATATCCCATGCTTATCTGTCTATTCTTGCGTTTGTCTGTGATATATCTTGTAGAACTGTACAGGTAGATTACCGTTGTCTAGTTTAGCCTCGTCACTACTTCGTCCGAGGTTAGGCTCGGCACTTACTCAGTACATGGGGTCGGTTGTACTGATGCTACACCTGCACTTCTTTATGTTGTGCAGATCCGCAGCCAGACCCAGTGGACATCGTTAGAGGGAGTATCCTTCAGTCCACCTCAAAGATTGCAAGGTAGTCCCGCAGACGTTCGTGGGCCTTGACGTCTCCTCTATCCCTTTTTCTTCCTTCTTGTCTTTTTCATTTATTTCCAAAGACAGTTGTATACAGTTATTGTTCAGCCTTTGGTTGTACTAATCTTTTAGTATGTTCGTGAGTTAGTGACTCCAGATTCGGGGATTGTTACAACGTATTGTACTTGTTTAAATCATTTAGTCCAATTTTTATCTATTTACGTTTTAAATTGTAAACTACTTTTGGTTAATTCTGTTAATTCGGTGTTATCATGTTAGTTTAACTGCACACGTTGGCTTGTCTAGCGGGTTCAACATCAGACGCAGTCACGGCTTGAAGGCGGGAATTCGGGTCGTGACATCAACTCCGATGAAACTGCTGCGACTCACTGACCAGAGCTGATCTCAATGTACCTGAATTTGCACACAAGGTGCAGGGTATAACGGGAGTACACCAACTCAAAAAGTAACGAAAGCAACCTATGGGCTGAGAGGTAGTGACGGACCAAACCTCCGATAATTTGAACAATAGTATATAGTTTGAACATGACAGTAATATAATAGAAGTTAAGCGAAATGCACCGATTTATGTCTGTAAACTTGCATATGTTCATATAAATTCAGGAATGCTATGTATACAGTATCCACCCTCATAAGGAAGTCCACTCAGTACTCGAATTGGCCATCACGACCAGGGAATATCCATCCCAGAATAAGGATAAGCACAGTGACATAGTCACTCGGTACTGAGGAAAAAGGATAGGCCAATCCGGCCCCACGGAGAAGATCCATCTCTGGAACAAGACACCACGGAGAAGATCCATCTCCGGAACATATCACTCGGACAAGATCCATGTCCAGGGAAGATCCATCCCTCAATATATGTGCCCTCACTGGGGGTGTAAAGATTCCGGAGGGCTCCTATAAGCCCAAGCGCTATATCAAACCAACGAAGGTATGATTCAAGGATCGCTACGGTGTGCAGTCCGATCTCATAACTGTCTCAAAAATCCGGTTCTAGGCTTCACTCAGTCAATACTTCCAAGTCTCACTCACAATGCTCTCAAATATGTATAATTCAATCCAAACAATAATAATGCAATATAATTAACAAATGCCGAAAATGAGGCATTAAGATGTATGCTACAACAGGACTGAGTGCATGATGTAAATAACTACAGATAGAGACAGCAATAATTGACCGTTTCAGTCTAAACACATTGGCATGAAGCCTTAGCAATTACACTTATCATGATTTCTAATATGTTCAAGGAAATATCCACCTTCGCAGTACAAGTATCAGTGCGAAACAAGCATTAGACAATGCATGGGATGAGCAAGGCCACAACAATCGGTGTACGCCCACATTCCCGTCACTTGGCAAGTGCGTCACCTTAGTTTACATCAATTATCAGATAATTTGGGGTTTCGAACCCTCAGTTCCAAGGTTGAAGACGTTACTTACCTCAAAACCGGCTAAAACACTACTCTGCAGTGCCCTTGCCTCAAAATTCGGCCTCTGAGCGCTCCAAATCTATCAACAATCAAATGTACATCATTACAATGTGCTAAGGAATGAATCCCAATCAAAATTTACCAAAAATACTCAAAATCTCGAAATTTGTCAAAACACCTGGCCCCCGGGCCCACCTCTCAAAAATCAGAAAAATTCACAATACTGGAATCCTTATCTTCACCTGAGTCTACCCATATCAATTTTATCAAAATCCAACAACGAATACCCCTTCAACTGGCCAAAAGAATTTCCTAATTTTTCTTCCCCTTCTTCCCCAATTTCCACTTTGATTCTCCAATTTCCAGGGTAATAATCAATACTAATTCATGAAATTAGACCAAGAATGATTAAGGAACACTTACCTCAAGTCTCCCACTGAAAATCTCTCCAAAATCTCCCTTCTCCCGAGATCTCTAATGGAGTATTTTGAAAAATGGCTAAAACCCTCGTTTTTGGACTTAAAGATTCTGTCCAGTGCTTCCTTCTATGCGATCGCAGACATCCTGTCGCGATCGCGGAGAGTAATTCAACAGCCCCCAAATTTAACCTTACGCGATCGCAACATTCACCATGCGATCGCGGTTCAGCCTGGTCCAAAATCACGCGATCGCAATCCCTTTCACGCGATCGCGATGCACAACAACCCCCTACCACACGCGCCTCAGGAACTCTACGCGATCGCGGACTCCCTCACGCGATCGCACTGAACAACCTTCTCAGCCCACGCGATCGCGATCCCTCTACTGCGATCGCGAAGAACAACTTCGACCCCCACCTTGCTAAGCCTACGCGATCGCAGCACTACTTATGCGATCGCGGAAGAGAAAACCAGATGAAAAAAAAACACCAGAAAATCTTCCAAGTCTTTAAGCCAAACGTTGGTCCGTTGACCACTCGAAACACACCCGAGGCCCTCTGGACCTCAACCAAACATACCAATACGTCCTAAATGATCATTCAAACTTAGTCGAGCCTTCGAAACATCAAAAACAACATCAAAACTCCAAAAATTCATCGAATTCAAACCTATGAACATTAAAATTTCTAAATTCCACCAACGATGCCGAAACTACCCAAAACATCTCCGATTGACCTAAAATTTTGCAGGCACATCCAAAATGACATTATAAACCTGTTCCAACTGTCGGAATTTAATTCCAACCCTAATAGTCTATTTTCCACTACCGACCGTAAATCGCTAAAAACTAACTTTCGCCAATTCAAGCCTAATTCTACACCGGACCTCACGAAAATATTCCAAACACCCTCCTAAGTCCCAAATCACCTAACGAAGCTATCCGAGATATAAAATCTGCATTCTGAGGTCATTTACCAATAATTCAACTCCGGGTTGATTTTTCCAACTCTGAGGCTATTAGAGACTAAGTGCCTAAATTCCTTCTATAATCACTCCGAACCCGAGCTAATCAATTCTATCATATCATGAACAGTCTAACCAAGTTACGACAAGGCAGAACAGTGAAAATAAATGCATGTTCTACGTAACGACGGACCGGGTCGTTACAAATACTCCTACAGTAAATGAACAAGGTAAGAACATTTTGATTTTACATTAAAGTATTGACATCCTATATCTATTTTACTAAATTGGAGGATACTTTTGATTTGTATTATTGTAGGATCTTGTACTAAAAAAAGGAAAAGAGGTAAAACAAGGATGCTAAGTGTACATGAAGGAGTGAACGTAAGTTAATTGTGGTCAATGAGTTTGGTCAACCTTTTGGTTCTACTAAAGATGTTGTGATGGAGTTTGGCAGCTTCCTCGGTACATTGGCAAGGGATTCGACATTTTGTCCTCTTGATATATTTGATTGGAGGAAAATTGACACAAAAGAGGATTTGTGGGAATATACAAAGGTTCTCAGTTTTCAATTTTGATTTTGGTTGAACATGCTTAATATTTTTGCACTAACCCATTGAAACAATTTGTAGGAAAAATATAATATTTCTGAAATTGCAAAAAAGTGGACTGTGGAAACAATTCAAGGTGCTTGGAGAAGGTATAAGAGTCAATTGAAAGAAGATCACTTTAAAGCATATCATAATGACGAAATTCGAATGGAAAAAAAGCCTGAAAATATTCCAGCATATCAATTTAAGGAACTTCTCAAATTTTGGAACTCTGATAAACACAAGGTATGTTTTTGAGAAACAATTTCATTTATGTTAACTTTTGTCAAGAAATATTCATGAAGGAAAAACAATTCTTTTCTTTTTATGACAGTTTCGAATTGAAATTTATTATTTTACTTGCAGAAAATGTCAGCAACTAATATTGAGAATCGGAGAATGTTAAATGATCCACACACTGCTGGGAAAAAAAGATTTGCTATAGTCCGCAATGATTTGGTATCTGCTCTTATTTATCATTAAATATGAACTTGTTATAATTTTTAAGAAGATATTTTATACTACTTTTAATGTGTCCAGGAAAAAGAGAAAGAAACTTCTGATCCACTATCACTTAAGGATATGTTTGTGGCTACAAGAAAAAGAAAACCCGGTCGAACATACAAGGAATTGAATAAAGATACATTTAGAAAAATTGTGCGAATTCTTTCTGTTTCTATTTTGTTGGGATGAAAAATATGTTCATATTGACTTTTTCTTTACTGGAATTCTCTTTTTGTTTATTTGTATAATAGGCTGAAATGGAGAGTATTGAAATACAACAAAGTGAAAATGGTGATGAGTCAATTAATGTATTTGCATCAATTATGGGACCTGAACATCCGGGACATTTGAGATTGTATGGGCGGGGGGTTACAAAAACCTCTTTGAAGGGGAAAGTGGGATATTTTGAACCCTCTTCTAATGCGACAAATGATCACATGCAAAAGATGGAAGAGAGGATGATAAGATTGGAGGAAAAAACTGAGGAACAGAAGGAATAATATGAGGAACAAAAGACAATGATGAGACAAGAAATTGTAGAAGATATCATAGCAAAACATCAACGTTCTGGACTACCAATTGATGCTAATATTTTAGCAACATTGTATTCTCGTCCATTGGGTGAAGCTTCCTCAACACAAGAAGCAACTATTCAGCTAATTCACCGACCATCTATTGGTAGCAACAATTAAGGTTAGAATTCTCGCGATTCTGTAATTGATTCTTCTAAATTTTCGATTGTACAGTTAGAAATTTGTATTTTTTTCAATTAATCCCGAATTTAAAGTGATGGGTGCTCTAACAGTGTATGAGTTTAATTAACTACTGTCATTGGAGCAGTTTGTCGACCTGCTGAAACTGTCAAATTTGGCAATTTTTGCTTCGCACCTGGTGATGTATTCTGCCTCACCACTGTCCAGATTTGTTCCACACCTACCTGTTGCACACCTACCTGTTGCACGGCAGTAGCTGTAGGAGTTGCTGGTTTTTCAGTAGTTGTTTGTGTATGTTCCTTATGCACAACCTGCTCCAGATTTGCCTGGAAAAGCACCTGTCCAGCTCTTTCTTCCACACCTACCTGTTGCACATCAGTAGCTATAGGAGCTACTGGTTTTTCAGCAGCTGCTTGTGTCGTCCTTATGCACAACATGCTCGCTTCCATCCTTCAAAAGAGCTGTTTGTGCACCAGTAGTTGGCTGATCAGCAGTGAGATGAATAACATGTTTAGTTACTGTCAATTGATCACATTCCTGTCCAGCTTATTTCCTTCCTGTTGCCTCGCAATTCTAGCCTACACCTTAGCCTATTTCCTGTAGTAGCTCGATTCTAAACTGCACCACGACCAACGACACCAGCTGGAACAATCTGCCCAGCACCAACAGTCCCAGTTAAACTAGGATTAGGATTGTCCTTCTCCTTTGTTGAACCTGCTCCAATACATGTGAAGCCCATTTAGCAAGCTCTAAATTTTATTATTTCTTTACATTTAAAACATACCTGGCATCACCTTGTAATTTTTATACAAGTGGAACATCTTCCTCAACCTCGTCATTAACAAATTGAGTTGTTGCTACTGTTTTTCTTTGTAACCTACGACAATCTATCTCCTCATGGCCTTCGCGCTTACAATGATGGCGCTTACAATGGTCTTGGCGCTTATACACACATTTACTATTATTATTGATGTGATCTTATAAATTTTGTACTTCAAAAGCTAGTCATCTAAAAGTAGTTACAGTAGTAAATAGACGAAGTGTTGGTTGAAGATAACTGCAATTTTCTTGTTGAAGATGCTTATTTTTTTCCTTACCCTCTAAATATTGTTATGTCTTTTGAATTTGTAGGTGAAGAAAATGAAAAAATGAGAGATGAAAGCAGTGAAGACCTTACTTAAAGAGTATTGAGTTATCTACACTACCTTCAGATGTTTTTGGACTGCACTTATTTTTGAATATTTTGCAAACTTATATGCAATCTAACTCTTGAATTGTTAGTCAATATTCTCTTGTACTTGGATAATACTAGTTGGATATTTTGGATGATGATTTTGTGGATGAATATAGTTTCCTTTCATAATTTGTATAAATTCCAGCGTATTATAATTTATTCCATTACAATAGCTCGTAAAAACTATTGCAAAAGTTTGTAATAAATGTTGTAATAGCTCGAAAAATCATTGCAATAGCTGAAATAACTGTTACACTATCTTGTAACGGCCGTTGCAATAGATAATAATAATCGTTGTGATAAATAAGCCAAACTATATCAACAAACTGTTCCAATAGGTCTATTCCATCGGTTTTCCATCGTTACAATAGTCGTATTGCAATGGTTCATCGTCGTTGCGACAACTTTTGATAATCGTTGTATTAGGATACCGTAAGACCGTTGCGATAGATAAGCCAATTACCACGGCTCCGAAACCGTCGCAAAAAACCGTTGCAACAGACCAATTGCAACGCCTTATCTTGCAACGGAGCCCAATCCGTCGCAATAGGAATTTTGCAACGGTTTTCCTGTTTTTGGCAAAGGTTTTATTGGTGTTTCCATAGGCCATTTTTCTTGTAGTGAGCTTAATCAACCCACCTCGATAAAGGCGAGGGTTGTATAACCTTATCAGGTGATCAAGGGTGAAAGTCATTCCCTCGACCTTACTCGAGAAGAACCTAATCAAGTGGACGATCCTCCAGAAGGAAGGGAAGATCTGGCCAAGAGTCACTCGATACTAAGGGAGAAAAAGATGAGAAGAGTTTGAAAGCTAAGGGATTCAATCAAAGCAAGAGTAAAGTCTGAATCAAGGAAGTAGGTGATATTTATAGGCCAAGGGCGACGGTTCGGTGACACTAATGGCCGACCAACGGCTTACATGCATTGATGATTTTGGGGAACCGAACCGACGGGATGGTTCGGTCACATCAACTGCTTATGTCATGAGGATGACATCACGATCGAGATGCGAGGGAATCGAGGCTCAACGTTTCTTATCATTTCTTTCTAAGAAACCCGGAGACTATCTGTGTACGGTTAAAATCGAGCATTCCTGATTTTATGGGCTCGAGGGTCTCCCTTGAGATTAAGTTCATATCGAAGTGAGCTCAAGCTCGAAGAACGCGAAGACCGAAGGATCGAGATCGGACACGATCGACATCGAGCAACGAAACGGCGAGATATCAACGATCGACCACAAATCTCAGCGGAAATCTCGGGATTGGCAGAACCACCAACGGTTATTGATACCAATCATAGATTTTACTTCCGGAATTAGAGTTATACCTTATTTAGGATTTCTCTACTATATAAAGAGGAACCCTGTCCATTTGTAACTATTATATTACATACACTTACTGAGAAACAACGATACGCTGCTCTTTTACATGCTTACAATTTACTATCGTTCTTGTTGTTCTTATTTGTTCTTAACGCTTGATCTCGAGCCTGTTCCGATCGAGGTCGATAAATTGCAACGACACTGATTTGATTTATCTTAATCATTTAAATTCATCTATTTACCTGTTCGTTTATCAATTGGCATTGAATCAGATCGCGTGTCCTTGTAACCACATTACATGTTTAATTGTTACTCGTATTTCGAAGTAAACAATAATACTAGTACAATTGAGTGGTAATTCTAAGAGAAACCTCTGAATGCTAGTTCAGAAATTCTGGATTGGAGTCAATTTATGGAGAGAACTGAGAACTCCCACTGCCAAGTATACCGATTGCTACAAAATTATTTTTTCCAGATATAGGTATACTACCTACCTAAGGTTCCTTATTGCATAAACATCAACAAGCTTTATTTTACTATTATGTGGAAATAAACTAAGAAGGAGATCCACGTGATCCAACTTATAATGGAAGTATAGAACTGAGGCAAATAGCTTTTCCATTTGTCTACCTTTTTCCTCCTTTTCCTCTCCCTCACCCTCCCCTTTGCGTATCCTTTGCTCCTCTATTCATGGGCCGTACAATTAGCTTTAGTCGCTGCAACATTATTATTATTATTATTATTATTATTATTATTATTATTATTGTGCTACTTCTTTCCATCTCACGCAATACTTTTTCTTTTTACAGACTAAATCTCAATGTTGTCGGTACTCTCTCTCAATCCGATCAGGTGAATATTTTAAATTGGGCAAGCTAACTAGCTATAAGCAGTCGAATAGTCCACCATAATGATTTTCAATGTTCAAATGATTGCATTTATTTAGAGACTTTCCCCCCCAATTGTTTGTCTCTTAAGCCTCATTTGTTTCCCCTAGCAGGTCTGAATCTTAATCATTCAGATCTTAGACGTTAAGTACGATTATTTTTATTGTCACCACTTAATGGAACTCTGTATGGTTAAGATCTATAACAGAGATTTCATTTCATTAAGATGCTATTATCCATATTAATTATTAACTGCCGCCACCGCTCACCATTATCAACTACCACTATGCCGCCGCCATCACCACACCACCATCATCATCAATCATAGCCGCCACCATTATCGAGTATCACCACCCACCATCTCCACTATTGTCGTCACCATCATTCTCAAACACAATCAACACTCCTTCACCTCAACTACCACAACTAACTACCTCATCACCATCAACAACAACAACCGGCACTGTCCATCATTATAACCTACCACCACCCACCACCACCTTCCTCAATCACAACTACCACCACCACCCGCCATTATTAAGTATCACCACCCACCACCACCATCATCAATCATAATAGCCACCGTTACCAATCACCACTAGCTACTACCCTGAACCACCACCATCAACCAAAACTACCACCAACCACTGCCTCTAGTTGGCATTCGCCTCGTTAGCCATCACCACCAAGATCTATCATATTTGTAAAAATTATATATTTTGTTGATAAAATATTAGATTAATTAGTATTTCATTTGAATTTATGTTTATTAATTTTCAAATAAAAAAAATCTTATACATTCAGACGTCAAAATCAAATAGTCTTAATCATTTAGTATTCAGATCTTTATAAATATCTTAATATTAAGTCTTATATTCAGATTCAGACGTCTTAATCTTAATACACATCTTAATATCCAGATATGTATTCAGATTCAGTCGTCTTAATCTTTAAAAAAAACAAAGGTCCTAATTAGCGAAATGTCACGACACCAATTTTCCTTCGTAGGATGTCGTGACGGCACCATGTTTTTAAAATTAGGTAAGCCTAACAAGCATGCTGAATAACTGAAATAATAATTTAAAATCTCAAAACTTTAATTATATAAAATAAAATCTGCAACTCAACATGTACAACTCCCGAAACCAGGCGAAATATAAGTCACAAGCTCTAGGTAATAGATATGAATAACCCAATACATCAATGTCTATAAAAAGAAATGAAACAAGGAAATCAACGTAGAAAAGACTCTGACGCCTGCGGACTCTAGCAGGTATACCTTGAAGTCTCCACGATCGGACTCAAATCACTGATGCCTGGACTGGTAGGATGTATCTGGATCTACACAAAAAGATGTGCATAAGCGTAGTATGAGTACACCATAATGGTATGCAGTAAGTGCCAAAGTCTAACATCGGTAGAGTAGTTACGAGGTCAAGTAAAGGCCCTACTGGAATGAATAAAGGAGTGAACAAACATAAGGCCGTGTAAAAATAACAGTAATGAAATTGAAACAACAAACATATCAAGGAAACAACAAATAGCATATCAAGGTTACCTACATGGAACTAAAGTAATTAGTGCAACACGGAGAAAACAATTAATAATATGCTAAGGAAATAACAACCAAAGACAAGTGAAAAAATGGAGAAACACCAACAAGAGTCACTACCGAGGTACCGCATCGTAGTATCAAATTACAAGAATAAATCACAATATTTCCTTATATTACTGCGGTAGCCTTTACATTTAATTTTGAAAATTATTTTTCGGAAATACCGTCCCGCATTCTAGCCCACCTTATCACAATGCATGACTTCTAATAGTTCCCCTACTAGTCACGCGTATCAAGCCCACCTTATCTCACTGCATGCGTTTCAACCCCCAAAATCTTATATCACCACATGCCTATCAATATCACAACGTATTACAAATCGCACCTCAAGTGCCCAATATCACAACTTGCTAGAGAAACCAAACAATAACAGTAATTTCACAGTACAAAGACCATGGCTCAACCACAAAGTACATAAGGGTCTCAACAATAACAATCGTAATGAACAACTCAATAGAATGGTTATTTCACAACTTAATACTTTGCCTCAATGTGAATCACAACCTTTACATATATATACCAATTTCAACAATAAGATTTTCCACGATTTTAAAAACTTCAAGTAAAGACACTACTAAAAAATCTGGTTTTAGCGACGAAAAAATTCTATGGCTAAACAAATATATTCACTGCTAATCTCATTTAGCGACGGGTTAGAGATAGATTATCAAGAAATCCTGCTAGCTACATGCAATTTAGTGATAGATTAGCGACAATGTTCGTTGCTAATACTAGTTTTTTTGTAGTGCGAGTTCAACAATTAAGTAATGAATACGGAAAAAAGGAAACAAGAACCTCTATTGAACATGTAGGGCAATTATCATGTAAGAGAATAAGACAAGTAGACATGTGAAAATAGACTAAGGATGATGAACATACCATGTTAAGATAACACAATTAAGGCATGCAAGGAATATTCATATCTAAAACCGGAAATTTGCATATTTAGCCCCTATACACACTCGTCACCTTACATACACGACTTTCAATATCACAATTAGCACAACCAACACAAATCCTAAGGGTTAACTCCCCCACACAAGGTTAGGCAAGTCAGTTACCTCAAATAACGCTAAATCAATCCACTAGTAGGTCTTTCCCTCGATTCGCCAACATCGAACTGTTCGAATCTAGCCAAAACAACTTCAAACCATAAATATAAACTACAGGAAACTAATTTGAACAATAAAACTATGATCTTTGCGAAGAAATAAAAAGTAAACTCAAAAAGTCAACCTGGGCTCGCTTCTCGGAACTGGACCAAATTTACAAAATTCGAACACTCACTCGATAAACAAGTCCAACCATACAAGAATTACTCAAATATGACCTCATATCGCGTTTGAAATCCTCAAATTTTAGGAAGTTATACCATTTTCCCCATATTTTCCAACTCATATCGCTAGTTAGATGATAAAAACAACAATAGATTCGTGTAATTTAATCAAAATTGAGTAAGAAATTATTACCCCAATGCTCTATCTGAAAATCTCCCGAAAGTTTACCTCACACTGAGTTCTCTAAGTCAAAAATATGAAATATGAAATAAACCCTCGACTTTAAAACTTAAATCTGCTGCCCAATGATTTACACATTGTGATCGCGGAAATCCCTTCGCGATCGCGTAACACATATTCTGCCCATCTCCAATTTACTTTTCACGGTCGTGTAAAACCAATTGCAAATGCGACAAACAAGCTGCCTCAACTTCATGATTGACCATGCCACACGATCGCGTAGCACAAATTTCCTCAACCCCCAGCCTCACCATTCCGATTACGCGAACACGATATCCTTCACGCGTTCGCGATTCACTGAAAGCCAACCTTACGCGTTCGTGTACCTCTTCTCACGATCGCATAGATAAAATTTCCTCTAGTTCGAAATCACGTTAATCCACTCGCGATCATGTATAAGGAACCAAGAAGCACCAGATTCAACAATCTTCAATGTTAAAAAATGCGCTGAACATGGTCTCAATTACACCCGAGGCCCTCGGGACATCAACCAAACATACCAACAAGTCCTAAAATATCATACGAACATGCTTGAAGCGTCTAATCACATCAATCAACAATAGAATCATAATCATGCATTGATTCAAGCCTAAAGAACTTATGAACTTCTGAATTCAATAACTAATGTCGATTCATACCAAAACAACACCTATTGACTTTAAAATCCGCACATGAGTCATAATGTACATCACAGACCTATTCCAACTTCCGGAGTACGGATCCGACATCGATACCAATAAAGTCAACTCATGGTCAAACTTCCCAAGCCTTCCAAACCTTAATTTTTCTAACTACGCCAATTCACGCCGAAATGACCTACGGACCTCCAAATCCACATCCGGTCGCGCTCCTAAGTTTAAATTTACCATATGGAGCTATTAGAATAGTCAAAATTCCATTTCGGAGTCATCTACTAAAAAGTGAAACTACAGTAAACTATTTCAACTTAAACCTCCAACTTAGGGACTATGTGTCCCATTTCACTCTGAAATTTTCCCGAAAACGGAATCAAGCACCCCAACAAGACACGTAACGACAATATAACACAGTTGAGGCAATAAATAGGGGATAGACGCTAATACAAACAAAACCACCGGCTAGGTCGTTACATCATCCCCCTCTTAAAGCAAATGTTCGTCCTCGAACAAGTATTGAAACATACCTGAAGAAGTGAAAAGATGAGGATAACAGATACGCATATCATGCTTGGTCTCCCAAGTCTCCTACTCGATTGGTTGACCCCTCCGCTAAACCTTCACTGAAGCAATGTTCTTCGAACTCAACTTTCACACCTCCCTATCCAAAATGGCCACCAGCTCCTCAACATAAGACAAATCCTTGTCCAACTGGACTGGGCTAAAATCAAACACATTAGACGGATCATTGTGATACTTCTGTAGCATTGAAACATTGAATATTGGATGAATTGTAGTTAGACTAGGTGGTAGTGCAAGCTTGTAGGCCACCTATTCAATCCCTTCAAGATTCTCGAAACGTCCGATATACATAGGGCTCAGCTTTCTATTCTTCCCGAACATCATAACACCCTTCATTGGCGAAACCTGGAGCAAGACCCGCTTCCCAACCATGAATGCAACTCCGCGAACCTTTCGATTCGCATAACTCTTTTGTCAAGATTGGGTTGTGAAAAGCCGGTCTTGAATCAATTTAACCTTTTCCAAAGTATCATGAATCAAGTCTGTACCCAATAGCCTATTCTCACCCGGCTCGAACCAACCCACCGGAGACCCACACCTACTTTTATACAAAGCCTCGTACAGAGCCATCCGAATTCTCAACTGGTAGTTTTTATTGTTGGCAAACTCCGCAAGCGGCAAGAACTGATCCTAAGAACACCCAAACTCCACCACACACGCATGAAGCATATACTCCAATATATGAATAGTGCGCTCGTATTGTCCGTTCTTCTAAGGGTGAAATGTTGTACTCAACTCCACCTGCATGCCTAACTCATACTGTAGGGCCCTCCAGAACTGCGATGTAAACTTCGTACCCGGTCAAAGATGATGGATACTGGCGTGCCATGAAGTTTGACAATCTCACGAATATTAACCTGAGCCAGCTGCTCCAAAGAATAAGTAGTCACCACTGGAATGAAATGAGCCGACTTGGTCAACCTATTCACAATAACCCAAAACTGGATCAAACTTCCTCTAAGTCCGTGGGAGCCCAACAACAAAATCCATAGTAACCCGCTCCCATTTCCACTCTGGAATCTGAAGCAATCCACATGGTTGTTGATGCTCATACTTCACCTACTGACACTTTAGGCACTGATCTACATATTCCACTATGTCCTTCTTCATCCTCCTCGAACAATAGTGCTGCTTCAAGTCCTTATAAATCTTGTCGGTACCCGGATGAATGGAGTACCGCAAATTGTGAGCCTCTTGAAGAATCAAATCATGCAAACCTTCGACATTGGGCACATATAGCTTGCCCTGCATCGGTAACACACCATCATCCTCAATAGTGACATCCTTGGTATCGCAGTTGCTGACCTTGTTCTTGAGGACAAGGAGATAGGATCGTCATATTGACACTCTCTAATACAATCATATACAGAAGACCAAGGAACCACACAAGCCAAAACTCAACTCGGCTCCGAAACATCCAACCTAACAAACTGGTTGGCCAAGGCCTGAACATCTAATGCTAATGGCCTCTCTGTTGTCACTAGATATGCTAAATTGCCCAAGCTCTATGCCTTGTGACTCAAGGCATCGACCACCACATTGGTCTTCTGAGGATGATATAGAATGGTGATATCATAGTCCTTAAGCAACTCTAGCCATCTTCGCTGCCGCAAGTTAAGATCCCTTTGCTTGAACAAATGCTGCAGACTCCGGTGGTCGGTATAGACCTCACAAGGGACACTTTACAAATAGTGTCGCCTAATCTTCAAGGAATGAACAACATATGCTACTCAAGGTCATGGATAGGATAGTTCTTCTCATGCACCTTCACATGTCTATACATATAGGCAATCACCCTACCGTCATACATCAACACCGCGCTGAGACCTGTCGCACCCCCTTTTTTTCCTCGCGGAGTCGGGGTTTCGACATTCTTTAGGACAACTCATTTCCTTTTGGGAAGGGGTATGGAAATTGAAGAGTTTCCACCTAACGGATTTAAGGTGCGTTAGGTCACGTGATGCAAATAACTCATAAAAACCGGTTTACATTACCAGAGATTGGGTAAGAGCTCGAAATTACCTTGAGGGGAAGGTGTTAGGAACCCCTCGAGGTCCACAACGGTGGGTCCCGACGAATCTCATTTTGTGAATTAGTCATCAAGGAAATAAAGCAACTTAAACACATAGAGATTGTTAAAACAAGAGTAAAGGAGGTCCTAGGTTTGTTAGCCTATAGGATCACTTATGTGCAATACCCGATAAACGTTCCTCAAATAGAGGTATTATGCGGGACATTGGCGCACAGGTCATCATATCCTTTACTACCCAATTACCCTCCCCTTAATGGTTATATAAGTATTCTAATTAAATGTACTCTATGCGTGCAATACCCGTCCCTTACTTACGGTCCTGGAGGTGTTTAAGACTTCTAGTTAAGGTGGATCTAGACTCTCCTAAAGTGCGTAAAAGGAGAAAATCTAAGAGTTAAGAAAAACAAATAGGATCGTCATATAAATGAATAGTTAAAGTCCCACATTTACCTCCACAAATAAACAGGCAATTGCACGTCTCAAACAACAGTATTTCATACACTTTAAAAGTCCTATATCGGGATATCTAGGTGAGCATAAAGCAGAATATATGCAGTATTTTACTAAAGCGAGGCAGTGGAGACCTAATCAGTTTGCCTACTGATTTTAGGGCTTGCTGAATATGGGCAGTTCACAAATAGTTAAACAAAGCACAATTTTATAATTTCAAGATTTTAGTTATTCTACAGGCTTGCCTAGGTGTGGATCAGAGATGTCCTATAAACATGATATCTAATCGTTAATCAGAGCCATAATAAACTAATAAATGATTTTAAACAGGAAGTTTTGTTCATTATGTCCTATAGGCATGTTGTTTAGGTGCTGAAAATAATCACAAACATTACAGAAGTGGTTTTATATATTTATCTCTATTAGCCTGATATCTAGGTGTTGGGACTCTTTTATACTTATTCTTATATGCATGATTGCTACTGAAGAAGCTGATTTTTATACGATCTGACTGCAGGTATGATATCTAGGCGAGTTTAGTAAAGGTCCTAGAATATGGTTTCTAATGCACATAGGAGAATTTATAAACATGATTATTAGGCAGAATTAATAACAACCTAGAGACAGGATCATTAGCGCAAATATGATTATGCAGAGCTTTAAAAAACAAAAGTTTAGAACAAGTAGTGAGACGAGTCCTTATAGACATGATTTCTAATGCACATAACAATCCTATAAGCGTGGTTTCTAATGCATATAGATAATCTAACAGTCCTAAGAGCATGATTTCTACTCGATTTCCCCACAAAAAATATATAAAAGTCCCTCCTCTTTTACTAATATCCCCAATATCTGTTTTACAAGAATTATTATTACAGGCCAAATGATAAATGAATTACAAAAATGAAATTGCTACACTATAGGGAGCCTGGATAGGCCAAAAAGTAAAACCTGGAGGACCAGGCCTTCAACAAATTCCAAAGTGCCAATATATCCTGGTGCGTCAAAGTTGCCAAAGGCCTCAGGGACCCGGGGCAATGCTCACACCAAGGATCCTTTAAAGAAAACAGTTTTTGTGTAGTGTGGAAGAGCCAACCCCACTGTGTCAGAGTTCGGATGAGTTTCATAGACTCCTAGGTAGTGCTCACACTGGAGGGGCAGGACCCTAGATGTTCTAAGAGTAGGAGTGGAAGAATAGTGCTTAAAAATAGGAATAGTTTTTAAGAAAACAGTTCAGAAGTGAAAACATTTCATAAGCAAAAACAGTTTAGGAGTGAAAACGGTTTAGAAGAATTCTGAAAACAAAGGTTTCCGCAAACAAACATCAAATAAAAACATAGTCACAAAGTTTCAAAGCAAAGATCTACCTTGCCCAGATTCAGCTTAGTTCATTAGTTAACACTAGGTGGGCATATAACATTCTGGTAACAGACACCTATACAGATAAGGGGTAGCACAGGTGAGGAACATAGAAATCCTTAACCTAGGACACATGAATCTAATCATAAATAAAAGCATGCTGATTAAAAGCAAGCAAATTGACATATTATGATAGCCAAATTCCATAGCACTCAATAGGACCTAGTGATGCTAATTAGAAGCACTAGACAGTAAGAACATAAGTCTAAAGAGCCAGATTACATAGCAGTGGATAGGATAGAAGGAATCATGCTGACTTAAAATAGTAGACAAAAATGACATAGAACTTAAATGCAAGAGTAGCCATGCCAGTTCATAGAGAGGACATGGATTTAATTACACAGAAGTGGTCATACCAATTGAGGCCAATGAACAACAAAGATAAGAGTCTTAGACATAAAAGTAAACATGCTAGTTTAAAGCAATAAACAAGAAGGATTGAAACTTAAACACAGAAGTAAACATGCTGATTAAAACAACAAACAGGAAGGATTGAAACTTAAACACAAGAGTAAACATGCTAGTTAAAACAATAAACAGGAAAGACTGAGGCTTAAACACATGAGTGAACATGTTGATTAAAGCAGTAAACAGGAAAGGCTTAATCACAAGAGTGAACATGCTAATTAAAGCAGTAAGAAAGACACAGAGTTAAGTGCAGAGGTAATCAGGCCACAGAAGAGACATGGATTCAGCAGAAGTAAAGCAACAGATAAAAGAGCACACAGGTTTAAGCTTCATATTATAATGAATGACATTAGGATTAGAGACATACCGGTTAAAGGTAGCAAACAGAAGATAAAAGGCATGCAGGACTCGGTGTTCTAGCCTTTACTTTCTGCCGGCTAGATAGTGCAATGAACACAAGTAGCCAAAAGGTTTTTGGTGAGATAAGAGTTTGTGTGTGTGTGTGTTTGTTGAACTATGTTCGTGTGTCGAAGAATCGGAATGAGAGAATATATAGCCCTTAGTAAGGTAAACAAATAAGCCATGAATAATTAAACAGGGTAACTCAAGGTGATAGAGGTCTATGCATGGATTGCAAGGTCATCCCGAGTGAGAACCTTACGACCCAACATATGCTTTTGATAATGGATCTGGAGATCAGGTGGACGAGGAAGATGAGGGTTATGTCTGGTATTCTTAGGGTCAGGTGGGGTGCATTGACTAAGGATAAGGCCCAGGAGTTGGGGGAGAAGCTGTTAGATCTGGGGGCCTGGAGAAGTTACGGGGATGCGAGTTGTCTGTGGTCAATGACAGCAAATTGTATTAGAGAGGCTGCAAGAGAGGTGTTAAGAGTCTCAAAGGGATTTTTTGGTGACCATAAAGTGGACTGGTGGTGGAGCGAAGAGGTCCAAGGTAATTTAGAAGCAAATAAATCGGCGTATTTGAAGCTAGTCGAGAGTATTGATGAGGGACAAAAGAGTGCCAACAGGGAGGGGTACAAGAAGTCAAGGAGAGAGGCAAAGTTGGTAGTTACTGCAGTCAAGACCGCGACATTTAGTCATTTATACGAAGAACTTGGGGTTAAAGGTGGGGACAAGAAGTTGTATAGGCTAGCAAAGGCGAGAAAGCGAAAGGCTCGAGATCTAGACCAAGTGAGATGCATAAAAGACGAGGAGGGAAGAGTGTTAGTGGAGGGGGCACAGATTAAACTCTTGAACGAGGAAGGTGATAGGGGTATCACATTTCGGGAGATGGAGTACTCGGAGCGTCAGCGAGATTTTGGATAATGTAGATGCATATGAGTGGGGGAGGTGGTAGAGGCTATGCGTAGGATAAGTAGGGGTAGAGCGACTGGGCCGGACGAAATCCCGGTGGATTTCTGAAAGAATGTGGGCAAGGAGGGTTTGGAATGGCTTGCTAGGTGGTTTAACGTCATTTTTAGGAAGAACAAGATGCCCGAAGAGTGGAGGCAGAGCATGATGATCCCGTTGTACAAGAATAAGGGGGATATCCAAAACTGCAACAACTATTGGGGTATCAAGTTGTTAAGCCATACGATGAAAGTGTGGGAGAGGGTGATTGAAGAGAGATTGATGAGGTATGTGTCCATTTCCGAGAACCAGTTTGGTTTCATGCCGGGCGGTTGACTACTGAGGCCATTCACATTGTGAGGAGATTGGTGGAGCGGTATAGGGAAGTGAAGAAGGATTTGCATATGGTGTTCATTGACTTGGAGAAATCATATGACAAAGTACCGAGAGAGGTTCTTTGGAGATGCTTGGAGGCTAGAGGTGTGTTTGTAGCATATATCAGAGTAATTCAGGACATGTATGATGGGGCTAAGACACGGGTGAGGACAACAGGAGGAGACTCTGATTACTTTTTGGTTGAGATGGGATTGCATCAGGGATCAGCACTTAGCCCATTTTTTTCCCTGGCGATGGATTCTTTGATGCGTCAAATTCAAGGGGAGGTGCCTTGGTGCTTGTTATTTGTGGATGACATAGTACTGATTGATGAGATGCGAGGTGGAGTTAACGAGAGGCTAGAGGTTTGGAGTTATACTTTAGAGTCGAAGGGCTTCAAGTTAAGCAGGAACAAGACAGAATATTTGAAGTGCAAGTTCAGTGGTGTTACTCAGGAGGCAGACGGGGATGTGAGACTCGATACACAAGTCATTCCCAAGTGAGAGAGATTCAAATATCTGGGATCCATAATTCAGAAGAATGGGGAGATAGATGAGGATGTTACTCACCGTATCGGAGCAGGATGGGTGAAGTAGAGGCTCGCTTCCGGTGTCTTGTGTGATAAGAATGTGCCATTGAAACTTAAGGGTAAGTTATACAAGGTAGTGGTCAGACCGACTATATTGTATGGGGCAGAGTGTTGACCAGTCAAGAAGTCTCATGTCCAGCAAATGAAAGTAGTGAAAATGAGGATGTTGAGATGGATGTGTGGGCATACTAGATTGGATAGAATTAGGAATGAAGTTATTCGGGACAAGGTGGGAGTGGCCCCTATGGAGGCTAAGATGCATGAGGCAAGGTTGAGATGGTTTGGGCATGTTAAGAGGAGAAGCACATGTGCCCTAGTCAGGAGATGTGAGAGGTTGGCCGTGGGAGGTGAGAGGAGGGGCAGAGGTAGACCTAAGAACTTCTGGGATGAAGTGATCAGGCGGGACATGGCGCAGCTTGAGCTGACCGAGGACGTGACCCTAGATAGAAGGGTGTGGAGGTGTAAGATTAGGGTGGAAGTTAGTAGGTAGTTGTGCATTTATTTTTGTCTTCCCTAGTTCATTGGTATTAGTGCTAGTATGGTTACCTCTTTTCCTTAGGTTGCTATAGTCACGTGTCATGTTCTGTTACTACTTACCTTCGGTATTTCCGTAGTTGCTAGCAGTACTTCGCCATAGTCTCGTATGCTGCCTCTGACCCTTTTCCTGAATAGACTATCTTGTTATAGCTTGTTATTGGTACCTCTTTCATATTCTTTGTTGTTATCTCTGATTTAGTTTTCTAACGATTTGTCTTTCTATCACTTGTTATCAGGGCTCCCTTCACCTTCTCTAGTCGAGGGTCATTTCGGAAACAGTCTCTCTACCCTTACAGGGTAGGGGTAAGGCCGCGTACATCCTATCCTCCCCATACCCCACATGGTGGGAATATACTAGGTAGTAGTTGTTGTTGTTGTTGGAAACAGGGTAACTCAAACAAATCAACCAGTTAATTGGGGGATTTACCGAATCAATTCACACGGAGAATCTGGGAGAAACCCTCCTGGAATAGGGGAGTCAATTAACGGTACAAAACTAGGGTTCAAATAAGGCAATAAATCAATCCTATACCATATAGGGGTCAATCAAGTCCCTTAAATCAGACTGATAATTCAAATAAGGAAAGTATTACTAATTAAAGTCTCAAATAAGGAAATGGGTAAAAAATCACAGAAAATACTGATTTTAACAGGAAAAAATCATTTGAAACCTAAATAGAATCAGTCAATATAACTGGTTAATAGAAATAAATGCAACAACGAAAAAAGATTGAAGAAATCAGTGCCACAAACAGAAACATCTAGGGTTTAAGCATATACACGAAAATTAATCAAATCAGTAAAGAAATAATCAGGTTCATAACTTGAAAGTTAGAAAAACCTTTTTGAAGAAACTTAGGATGAACCCTAATTTCATATAAAGTAATGGAATCGAAATAGTATTAACCAATACAGAAGACTTTTGAGGTACAATACCAAATAAACTCGAAACGCTTCAGATCTACAAGGATCTGAACAGATCCAAGTAGTTATAAGACTAGG
This sequence comes from Nicotiana undulata, assembly GCA_005239495.1. NCBI lineage: Eukaryota > Viridiplantae > Streptophyta > Magnoliopsida > Solanales > Solanaceae > Nicotiana > Nicotiana undulata. The sequence goes on from ML246993.1 coordinate 80,919, forward strand.
GTTTTCAAAAATAGTAGAGATGAAAGAAAGTCGGTTCAAAACCATAGATCCAGACCAAAAACAAGCAAGAAACAATACTCACAAACGAGAGTGGACAAAGACAAGCCTGTGAGAGAAATTTTGAACAAAACCGGTTGAATCTCTTTGAGATTCTCTTAGAGATCCATGAAGTCAAACAACCAGAAGATGTAACAGGCCACCAAGGGCCGCAATCACCAAAAGCTTAGTCGAGCCTTCGAATCACCAAAAACAACGCAAAAATACTTAAATTCACCTCGGATTCAAGCTTATGAACTTTGAAACTTCTAAATTCCACCAAAGATGTTGAAACCAACCAAAACACATCCGAATGACCTGAAATTTTGTAGACATATCCAAAATGACATTACAAACATGTTCCAACTTCCGGAATTCCATTCTGACCGCGATAGCCTATTTTCCACTACGGACCGGAAATCACCAAAAACTAACTTTCGCCAATTCAAGCCTAATTCTAAACCGGATATCACAAAAATAATCCGAACACACTACTAAGTCCCAAATCACCTAACGAAGCTATTCGAATCATAAAATCCGCATTCCGAGTTCGTTTACCAATAAGTCAACTCTCAATTGACTTTTCCAACTATAAAGCTATTTTTAGAGAAGTGTCTCAATTCTCACTGCAACCATTCCGATTCCGAGCCAACCGACTCTAACACATCATAAACAGTATAACCAACCTATGACAAGGCAAAAACAGGAATAATAATGAAATTTCTATGGAACAACCGGCCGGGTCGTTACATTCTCCCCCACTTAAACACACGTTCGTCCTCGAACGCTTCTAGAGTTGTTCCACACACCACCAAAATTTCTGTGTAACCTACCATGCACATATTCAGAGGTGATCCCACATCACTCTACCCCATATAGGTCTAATAGCACAACACAGCTGAAATTTCGAAATCCAATCCTGACCCAAAACCTTAGAACCAAGTTTCCACTTCCGAAATAATTTACAAGATCAAATCCCACAACTATAAGCTGAAATAGTCTGCACACGCTGTATCAAGCCATATTCATAACCCAAGATGAAATCACCTAATGTATCGCATGACTCAACCACCCATAGCGATGACTCCTAATCACAATAGCTGCTCAAAATAACCCAATACCGGTAAATAACCTCTTATCAAATAAAGCCTCGCTTTCACACCTTCATATGGTGCCGATGATGAAAGAAACACGTAGAAACCAGCAACCATTCGTCCGATCAGCATCTATACCATCTAGAGCCATAACTTGTGCAACTCGTGCACTCCATAACAACATCCTAAGAGCTCAATTTATAAAATAAAGAAGACTCACACGAGAGGACTATCGTGCCATTAACACTTACCATTACCACATCGTGCTAAAAGCATGGAACACACCGTAAAATCAGAACACACGAATATGACACCAAGGATCATACCTCTACCTAACTCTGCTGAAAAACGTGATCCCATCCAACCGCTGGACCACATGACATACTCCAAGCCACCTTGCTCAAAATAAATAACCATGCGAAATTCGACATCAATTACTCAAAGTGCATTGCCATAGCCACGGGGGAAATCAAACGATACCATGCCACCCGAACCATAAAGAACATAACCCAACATCTCACCCGGCAACATCCCATTTACTTACCTTACTCAATTCTCGCTATAAAGCCCCTATAGAACCGCACCCTATGTACATATAACCAACGATCACCACTCCTCGAAACACCTAAAGGCAACCCATAGATCGCTCCAAAACACGAACAAGCTCAATGACAATCGAATGGTACATCCCTCAACCATAGCAATTCGGAGTCAACAATTTCGACCTGTTGCAGAACACACGCCCATACTAGGCCTATCAATAACTCTAAATCATCTTTGGTCACCCACAACAGATAGATAACTCCCTGAAAGTTCACAATGACTGAGTCATGGCACATAGATAACACCTGACTAACTTTGCTCGCATCTTCACGGTCTACAACCACAAAATAACCTGTTCATGAGAGCTCCCAGTCTCGAAATCCATAAAGCGCACCAATCACCGTATCTGATCCCAGCTGCACCACTCGAATATACAACATGTCTCCAATACTCAATCATTCCATGGGGGATACCCCTATAATTCTTCTGTGCCCCCAAGCAAACTCGAATATCAACAGTCGATCCAACAAGAGAGTGTCGCAATACTAATGAAGTACCCTTAACTCCACACATTGCCCTTTCTGAAATGTATACCCTCATCAAGCCACCCAATAATGATATCATCTACCTAGTCATCTGAAGCAGCCAATGCTACCTAAGAATATTTTTTTGACCTTCCTTCCAGAACTGAACTGCGACCTCACATATGCAAATCTCAACTCCACACAACATATCGCATACAGCGTGCCATCCTATGATAAATATGAGAACTTCATGATCCCTTCCGATCCAGAAGCAACCACGTACCCAACTAGCCACGAACATTCCATTTGACCCCATCTAGAAGCAAAATTACTATACATCACATGGCCCTCACGCCAATAGAAAATATATACCTCTAACCGTGGTAGAAACAATCTAGAACTCTCTGAATCCCATTAGTACAACACCAAACCGTCAGGACTGAATCCTTCTAACTCAACCACGCTACGCATGCAACCAAATCCCAAGAGAATTGCTAAGAAAAACCTGTAACAACTCATTACCTTATAAACACCCAAAGAACTAACCATATCCCTTATCATGCCGATCTGACCTACTACCAAGTTGTCCTATTTACCCAGGTTCCTTCTCACTCACTTTCGAATTGATACTTTTCCTTGCCATAATACCAAAATTCTCAATCCAGACTCACCACATGAAGCCCGAGCAAAAATAGGCCGTCTTAGGCTCATAAGCCGCTGATACTCTCTCAAATATCCCCAAAAGCACCACATTAGAACTACGTACCCTGAAGAGACTTCCTGCGAATTTAAAGTCATTACCTTCACTTTCCTGATACTGATGGATAGAATCCACGATAATGTAAATACACCACAAGCCTTGACACCTTCCACGTAAATCTTAGTTTCTAGCCAAACACACATCTTGAAAATCTCCAATTGTTACGTATAACCTTGAACCCATCGGAACCATTCTCGAGAGTCTTCCACTCTACGAAAATCTCAATTACACTGATCAAGCAGACAGAACAACCTGACACCGTTGCAACCCACATACTAGGAAAGTAATCCACGCATTTGAAGCAACTAGCAACTCATACACTGCACACACTATACCTTCAAGCACAACTCAATCATTCAACAAATTCCATTACCCGTAAAGTACATTACAACATGTATCGAAGAAATTTCCATTACTCAAGTCATTCCCAGACTCCACATCTACAGGTCACAACTGATTTACCAATATACCTCGAACCGAAATCAATACAACACATAATCATGTAATCAACTTACCATTAACAGACTCCCCCACTTGGCTCAAAGCCAAAGATCAAGACAACACTAACTCACGATGTACCCTATCATTGTCACCATAATGTGGTGAGGTTCAACTAAATCCTTCATACGCTCATATGACCCAAACCATCTAGCCCTTAAATCGTATGCAAACCTAGCATTCACCACTATAGTAGTCATGCCAACTTCCACAAACGATCTAAACTCAAATTACAACATATATCAATTACTGGCAAAGAGTACTTACTATAAAACCACCTAAGGATAACAAAACCTCGCGCATCGACGATTTGTTTGATCAGTTACAGGGAGCTCGCGTGTTTTCTAAGGTTGACTTGAGAAGAGGTTATCATCAGCTGAGGATTCGGGCTTCAGATGTTCCGAAGACTGCATTTCGTACCAGGTATGGCCATTATGAGTTTCTGGTGATATTGTTTCGTTTGACTAATGCCCCCGCAACCTTCATGGACTTGATGAATAGGGTATTCAGGTCGTATATTGATTCCTTCGTCATCGCCTTCATTGATGACATCTTGATTTATTCGCGGAGTCTAGGTGTGCATGAGCATCACTTGAGAGTTGTGCTCCAGACCTTGCGGGAACAGAAGTTGTATGCTAAGTTCTCCAAGTGTGAGTTCTGGTTAGATTCCGTGGCATTTTTGGGGAATGTGGTATCTGGAGAAGGTATCGAGGTTGATTCTCAGAAGATTGAGGCCGTTCAGATTTGGCCACGTCCTACTTCAGCTACAGAGATGAGGAGTTTCTTGGGCCTAGCAGGCTATTATCGCCGATTCGTGGAGGGGTTCTCCTTTATTGCAGCCCCACTGACCAGATTGACTCAGAAGAATGTCCCGTTTCGGTGGTCCGACGAGTGTCAGACGAGCTTTCAGAAGCTCAAGTCAGCTTTGACCTCAACACCAGTCATGTCATTGCCTTCCGGTTCTGGGATGTCTACCGTGTATTGCGATGCTTCACGCGTCGGGTTGGGGTGTGTGCTGATGCAGGATGGCAGGGTTATTGCTTATGCTTCACGACAGCTGAAGGTTCATGAAAAGAATTACCATGTGCACGATTTGGAGTTGGCAGCGATTGTTCATTCTCTGAAGATATGGCGGCATTATCTATATGGTGTATCTTGTGAGGTTTATACTGACCACCGCAACCTGCAGTACTTGCTTAAGTAGAGAGACCTTAACTTGAGACAGCAAAGATGGCTTGAGTTGTTAAAAGATTATGATCTTACTATTTTATATCACCCGGGCAAGGTGAATGTAGTAGTAGATGCTTTGAGCAGGAAGGCAGCGAGTATGGGTAGCTTGGCCTACATTGCAGCTGAGGAGAGACCTTTAGCGTTGGACATTCAGTCCTTGGCCAATCACCTTATGATATTGAACCTTTCAGAGCCTCGTAGAGTTTTGGCTCATGTAGTTGCTCAGTCTTCATTATTGGGGGAGATTAAGGCTCAACAATTTGATGATCCCTGCCTTGCAGAGCTTCGGAATGCAGTGGTCCATGGCAGGGCCAAGGAGGTTACTTTGGGCGAGGATGGTGCCTTGAGACTCCAGGGCTGTTTATGTGTTCCCAATATTGATGGCTTGAGGAAAAGAATTTTGGAAGAGGCCCAAAGATCTCGGTATTCTGTTCATCCGGGTGCGACGAAAATGTACCGTGATTTGAAGTAGCACTACTGGTGGAGACGGATGAAGAAAGATATAGTGCAGTTTGTGGCTAGGTGTCTCAATTGTCAGCAGGTCAAGTACGAGCACCAGAGGCTAGGAGGCTTGTTTCAGCAGATGCCCATTCCTGAGTGGAAATGGGAGTGCATCACCATAGACTTTTTGGTTGGGTTGCCTCGGACTTTGCGGAGGGTTGACGCGGTTTAGGTCATTGTGGATAGGTTGACCAAATTGGCACATTTCATTCCTGTGGCTATTACTTATTCTACGGAGAGGCTGGCCCAGATTTATGTTCGGGAGATAGTCCGGTTGCACGGTGTGCCGGTGTCCATTATATCAGATCGAGGTCCTCAGTTCACCTCGCACTTCTGGAGAGCATTGCACAGTGAGATGGGCACTCAGATAGATCTCAGCTCAGCATTTCACCCTCAGACTGATGGTCAGTCGGAGCGTACAGTTCAGATTTTGGAGGATATGCTCAGGGCTTGTGCGATTGATTTTGGCGGTCAATGGGACCAGTCCTTGCCTTTGGCGGAGTTTGCATACAATAATAGTTATTAGTCCAGCATCGAGATGGCTCCATTCGAGGCTTTATATGGTCGGCGATGTCGTTCTCCGATTGGGTGGTTTGAGCCTGGCGAGGCCAAGCTATATGGTACAGACCTGGTGAGAGATGCCTTGGAAAAGATGAAGATTATTCAGGAAAGGCTCCGTACAACTCAGTTCAGACAGAAGACTTACGCGGATCAGCGGGCGCGTGATGTAGCATTTATGGAGGATGATAAGGTTATGTTGAAGATTTCGCCGATGAAGGGCGTTATGAGATTCGGGAAGAGGGGAAAGCTAAGCCCCAGGTTTATAGGCCCTTTAGAGGTGTTGAGGCGAGTCGGGGAGGTTGCTTATGTGCTCGCTTTACCTCCCGCCTTATCGAGGGTTCATCCGGTATTTCATGTATCCATGCTCCCGAGATATCATGCCGATTTCTCTCACGTGATTGATTTCAGCACTATTCAGTTAGATGAGAAGTTGGGCTTCGAGGAGGAGCCAATCGCTATTATTGATAGGCAGGACCGCCAGTTGAGGTCTAAGAGAATTTCTGCCGTAAAGGTCCAGTGGAGGGGCCAACCAGTCGGTGAGGCGACTTGGGAGTCCGAGGAGGACATGCGGAGCAGGTATCCACAACTATTCGACACTTCAGATACAACTCTATGTCCTTTTGAGGACGAACGTTTGTTTTAGAGGGGGAGATTGTGATGACCCAAAAAGGGGTCATCTTATGTGCATCTAATTTGGACTGTGTTCTGAGGCCCGAAAGCCTCCATTAATCTCACCTCGATGTGTGTGCGCAGCCCGGGCACGTAGCAGGGAAGCCTTTATGTGAAAAACTTGATTAAGAGTTAAATTTTTGGTAATTAATTGAGTAAAGTTGACTTTGGTCAACATTTTTGGTAAACGAACCCGGATCCATGATCCGACGGTCCCGGAAGGTCCGTAGTAAAATATGGGACTTGGGCGTATGCCCGTAATCGAATTCCGAGGACCTAAGTCCGAGAAATGAATTTTTAAAGAAAATTATTTTATGAAAAAATTAAAGGCTTATGAAAATGAACCTTGATGTGAAACCTATGCTGCCGGGCCCGTATTACAATTTCGGAGCCCGGAACAGGTTCAATATGTGTTATATAAGTTATCTGTGAAATTTGGTAAGAAACGAACTTGATTTGATTGGATTCAGATCAAAATGAGGAAAATTGGAGTTAATGAAGTTTTGAGGTTTTTAAAGGATTTGAAATTTGGCTTGAAAGGTGAGTTTATGTTCTCGAGGTCCGAATGAAATTCTGAGACCGGGAATAGTTCTGTTGTGTCATTTATAACTTGTCTGCAAAATTTGAAGTCATTCCGAGTAGTTTAGGCCAGTTCGGCGTGTTGAAGTGAATTCTAGAATTTCAAAGTTCTTAAGTTTGATTAATTTGGTTTTGGGGTTTGATTTCGAGTTCCGTTGTTGTTTTTCATGTTCCGAAAGTTCGAGAAAGTCCGTATCATGAATACAGACTTACCGGTGCATTTGGATGGGGTCCCGAGGGGCTCGGGGGTGTTTTAGACCACTGGGAGCTAAGTTGGAAAACCAGAATTTCTGTTATCTGGTTTCCTTCTTTGCGATAGCAGAAGGTAGGTTGCGATCGCGGAGAAGGATTTTGCTGGGCTTTTGATTGTTCTATGCGATCGCATCTTCCCCTTTGCGATCGCAGAGGTCTGGGTTCCACACCTTTGCGATCGCAACCCTTTTCTTGTGATCGCATAGAGTCGCGTCAGGGCCGAGTGAGTTTGTTCTTCGCGATCGCAGGACCCCTGCCGCGATTGCAGAGGTCTTGCCAGTTGTTCTTCGCGATCGCAGGACCTCTGCCGCGATCGCAGAGGTCTAGACAGTTGGCCTTCGCGATTGCAGGCCCCTTGTCGCGATCGCAGTGAAGGAATCACTGGGCAGTTTTATAAAATACGGGACTTAGCCTTGTTCCTCCATTTTCATCTTCCTCTTCATGATTTTAGAGAGCTCTTCAAGGGACCTTCCACCACTGCTATTGTGATAAGTAAACTCCATAGTTTTACTAGTTTCAAACACTAATCCCTAATTGAATTCACTACTAAATTATCAAAAATAATAGAATTAGGTAGTAATTATAGGGTTCTTGAGGATTTTGTACTTTTCCATTTTAGGCCATGAAATCAAGTAGAAATCACACCTTAATTATCCTTAGGCTATAGGTGAGTGATCCCTTAGAGAATTTTTGGAATTTGACCATGAGAGGCCGGGGTTGGAAATTGGGAATTCTTCAAGAATGGCGATTTTATTGAATAACTAAGAAAAGTTATCACATTGCACATGCATTGATGTTATTGTATATCTTTTGACTAGTTGCGAGTCCTCGGGTATAGAATTCGGAGTATTGGGCGCAATTGTGGTCCGAGAGGTAGATTCTACACGAGGTGAGTCTCCTTTCTAACCTTGTAAGATGGAATTGTCCCCATAGGTGATGTATATGCTATGTGTAACTTGTTTGGGGGCTACGTACGCGCCAAGTGACGAGTGTCCATACGTAGAGGCTATTATTATCATGTCCGGGTAGTTAGGCCCACATCATGCCTTGTATGTTTTTCTTGTATGCCCGATATGTTTTCTTTGTAATGCTTCATATGATTTATTGTAATGCTATGTGTACTACGAAATTATGTTTTGAATCGCATTATTCTTCTGAGGCGTCATTGAAAACAAATTGTGAAATATATGGGAGTGGGTCGTACGCCACGGCGGAATGGAAAAGAAATTGTGAAATATATGGGAGCGGGTCGTACGCCACGGTGGAATTGAAAAGAAATTGTGAAATATATGGGGGCGTACCGTACGCCACGACGGAATTGAAAAGAATTTATGAAATATATGGGAGCGGGCCGTACGCCACGGCGGAATTGAAAAGTAATTTAAATATATGGAAGCGGGCCGTACACCACGGCGGAGTTGAAAAGTAATTAAAATATATGGGAGCGGGCCGTACGCCACGGCAGTGTTGAAAAGAAATTGAAATGAATATGGGATCGGGCCGTACGCCACGGCGGATATAAGAATTTGTGATTTTTGTTTCATTCGGTGGTCTTACTCTTAAAAGTTCTTTGTTGTTAAGTTCAGTAGCTATTTGGATTTTTCTGCTTTTAGTATATGTACTTGTTGCTTATTTCCCTAACATGCCTACTGTATTTCATCATATTTTATCATATGTTATTACCGCTGGACCTTAGTGAGATCGAGTCGACCTCTCGTCACTGCTTCTTTGAGTTTAGGCGGGATACCTCACTGGGTACATATTAATTTAATATGTACTCATGCTGCACTTTCTTTTCTTTTCTGTACTTGACTGTACAGGTCCGGAGGCTGGCACGTCTGATTATCAGGCCGGTGCTGGGTATTGATAGCGTGGTCATACTTCACGGTGAGCTGCTTTCTCGGCGACTCTCTAGCAGCACCCTGGAGCTCTTTTGTTGTGTTCCTCTGTCCATTTCATTCAGACGGAGACTCTGTATATATTGTAGTAATTATATATTCACTAGTTTCCCATGACACTCGTGACACTAGTTCCTGGCACACATCGTAGTGTATTTATATTTTTGGGGTTTTGGGATGTATATCCATGTGTATGTTATATCTCGGCTTTGTATCAACTATGACTTACTTTCTCTCAAGTCTAGTATCATGTTAGTTGTTATAACTGGTAATCTCTGACTTGTTTAATTAGATGGGAAGGGTAGCATTTGGTGTAGTTTGCGTTGGCTTGCCTAACCCCGTCGTTGGGCGCCATCACGACTCGGATTAGGATTCTGGGTCGTGATAATAACCTTTTCTTATCTCAACATGACTGCTATTTCTTGTCTGTTCTCATACTCTACTTAGCTTAGCATGCTACAAACATGTGTTCCCTCTCCATGACACCTAAAGACTATATGATTCTGTCTCTATACCTAATATGTGACTCTGCGATGCTTTATGACAACTATGTGATAATTATTTTAGAACTTGTAACTCTATTCTACTGCTAGCATGTGAATTAATTGTCCCCAACTCCCTATCCTTGTTTGTGTTTGTCTTCTTTAACTCTCTATATGATGAATTGTGGTTGCACTACCTCTTTCCTTCTGTAAAATTGTTTTCATAAACTCCTACATTGTCCTATGAAGTTATATTTGAAAACTGTTACTTCAAACTACTTTCAAACTTAACTCTTTCAAACTACAAGCACTTCACACTATTCCTAGAAAACATAGGTTCCACCCCCTCAGTGTGAGAATTGTTTAGGGAACCCTTGAGTTCCCTCTGAACTTTGACACACTGAGGCTGGTAATTCCACACTGCACATGCTTAATTTTGGCAATTATGTCTGGGTGCTGGTATTGGCCAGGGACCCACGAGGGCCCTAGGGAGCTTTGTTGCACCCGGACCATGTAAGGCTGTGAGACTCGAAAGGATCGAGGTTGGAAGATATGGGCCTGATTGAAGGCTCCCTATAAAAGTAGCATCTTATTTTCTTTTAGTGATGTAACTCATTATTTCTGGCTTGTAATAATTTGTAAATGAATAATTGGGGCTGGATAGTGAATGTTGGAGGGGACTATGCATGTTTAGTATAGTGTGGGTAGAGACCATCACTATAGGATTTTACTTACATGTGTGCGCAATAGATGTCATGATTAGAACATGCATACCATACATTAGAAATCATGTTTAGGTTCTTCATTTCATCATATTTATTATATTCATGTCATTTTATAAGCCTTGTTCACAGTTAACAACTATAATAAACTGCTATGACGTTACTGCTACTGCATTTCCATAAGTACCACATTTAGAAATCATGTTTTAGGTATTCATGTGTGCATTAGATACCATGTTCTATAGGATTTGCCTTCAGCATGTTTGTTATTATGTGAACACCTAGTCAGTATGTATCAGATCTGGTAACCTCGCTAAAACTGTGCAAAAATGGCTAAAAAACGTTTCTGCAAATTCGACATTGTATTCAATGTCTTTAAAATCAAGGTCAAGGACTTGCATTTCACTAGTTGTGACTCTCATAAGACAAATAATCAGTATCACAAACGCCTAGGCAAACCTTAGGCCCAATGACATGAAAATCAATCATCTTATGTCTTGCTTGTATTAAAAGCGATCTGTAGAACTAATCAGTCTCTTATAAAATCCTTAGAACTTCGATGTTTGTCATTGTTTTCACTCCTGCTTTGCCTAACAACCGATGGATTTTCCAAACAATCATTCCTTCTACAAAATCATTCTGTTTGAGTCCTTGCTCTATTTTAAATTTACTGGTCTCTGAAATAGTTTACTCATTTTCCTTTTATTAAATTTTTCTTAAACTACTGACGTCTACTCTGCTTTGAACTGCTGAATCTTTTAAAGTAACTTCCCCTTTTGGATCACTCTGTTATTTTGAAATCATGCTTTACTATTTTTTCTGAAACCTCCCAATTACTTTTACTAGGAACTTCATTAAACTGCTGTGCACTTTTCAAATCCTGCTCCTGTCTTTAAATTACTGGAATTTTAAAATCAATCATTCTCTTCTTAAGACTACTATGTTTTAATTGAATTCCCTGCCTTAATTACTGATTTTTTCAAGAATCAACCCTCTGCCAAAACTGCTGAAACTTACTGTTTTCACTCAAATCTCCTATTTGAAGTTCTGATTTTGAGACCTTTGTTGTGTTCGAGACGTGCTATTTATGTGTTTACTTGTGGAGGGATCTGTGAAACTCTTATATGCCTTTATGTGCATCCATACTTGTAGTCCTAACGGTTTTATATGCCGCTTAGAATTTTGTCCTTTCAAACGTAGGGGTTCAGCCTTGTACTCCCCTTATAGGATTAGTATTCCTAAACACCCTCCGGGACTTATAGAACGGGACGGGTAATAGCACGCAATAAGTTTCGTGACCAACACATGCGTTTTAAAAACCTTAGCAGGTCGGGGAAGTGTAGAATATGGATATGATGACCGGTGTGCTAATACCACGTGTAGCTCCTCTTCGAGGCGTGACATACCGGGTATTGCATTGATGTGATCCATATTGCTTTAAAACCTAGGACATTTTCAATCAAATGATTTTTCTTTGGCTATTCTTTAAATTTCTTTTAATAATTTCAGTATTTGCTTGAAATCCCCTCTTCCGTGAGCCTTGCTTGTCATTTGTTTACTGTCCAAATTCACAAAACTACTTGGCTGGGACCCACAGTTGTGGATATTGAGGCGTGCCTAACATCTTCCCCTTAGGATAACTTCAAGCCCTTACCCAATCTCTAGTAATGCAAACTATTTTATGAGTTAGTTATTCTAGGTGCCCTAACGCACCATGAAATCGTTAGGTGGCGACTCTTCCTTAACTCTTTTCCTTTAAGGAGTTTTCCAGAATGTCATGAAACCCGATCTTCGCGTACCTAACCCGTGCGAGGAAAAAGGGGGCGCGACACTCGGTTCCGAATAATCCGAAACTAGTCAAATGTTATATAAATTAATCAATACATGTTATAAAGTTTATAATTTAACTATTAGAGTAATTACCCAACCCAAATTGGAAGATTCCTAACATTCACCCCCGGGCTCACGTGCCCTAAATTTCGGAAACTTTCCAAGATAAATGTTTCCCATAACCTAACAACTGAAATATATAATTTTCACCCAATTCCATAATCATTTTCGTGGTTAAATCCCACTTTTATCAAAACCTAGGTTCTTCAAATAAACCGGTAATTTCCAAAATATTACATGTTAAAACTACCCACCATCTATGTATTAAACTTACATTGGGTGGGAATTACTTACCTTAAATAGCTAGGTGGAAACCCCTCTCTAAGAAGCTCCAAAATCGCCGAAGAAGTGAAATAAATGAACCCAAAAATGGCCTAAGTCCCGTCATAAATGAACCTCACTGCCCAGCGATTTTTCAAACTTGTGATGCCACTGTCGCATCTGCAGCTCCACTTATGTGGGAAACACCTCGGCGTGCGACCCAGGGCTAGGTTTGCCTCCTTCATGTTTTCGAACAAAGGCTCGCTTGTACGAGCCTGATTATGTTGCATACGCGTCGCACCTTCCACCTTTACTTGCTTCTCCGATCGCCTGCCTCGCACCTGGGCCCTCGCAAGTGCGGTCCCTACCTCACTTCTGCGATCGCTGGGCAGTCTACGCTAGGCCACTTGAGCGGTCAAAAGCTCACACCTGCGAGCTCCCACCTTTGAGATCCCAATAGTCGCCAAGATCTCGCAGGTGCGGACCCACTAGAACTAGAGCACCTACAGTTTTATCAAGTCTTAACTGGATCTGCGCATTGTCTGAATGGCACTTGAGCCCCTCGAGGCCTCGCCCTAACATACCAACAAGTTCGTAACCAAAATATGGACTTGCTCGACCTCTCAAAATACGGAAAAAAAACACCCAATTTAAGAATTACACTCCAAACCAAATCAAATCAACTTATGAACTTCAAGTTCTTCCAACTTACTCCGAATGCGCTGAATCATACTTAAACTACTCGGAATGACACAATTTTTTTGTGCAAGTGTTAAATCACCATACATAACTACTCGGATTGTGTGAAATTTAAACATTAAGCATCGAACCGGTCCCCGGTCATCCAAAACTCGATCCAAACATATGCCTAACTGCAAAATCATTATACAAACCTATTGGGACCGTAAAATTCTGATTTGGGTGTAGTTTACTCAAAATGTTAACTCAAGTAATGTTTAGCCATTTAAGCCAATATTAAGGAACTAAGTGTTCCGATTTCAACTCGAACCCTTCCAAACCAAAACTAATCATCCCCCGCAAGTCATAAAATAGTAAAAGCACATACATGAAGTCTTAATTAGAGGAATGTGGATCTCGAAAGAAAAAATGATCTGTCGGGTCGTTACATTCTCCACCTCTTAAACAAATGTTCATCCTCGAACGAGTCTAGGATCATACTTGGAGGGCCGAATAAGTGTGGATATCTGCTCCGCATGTTCTCCTCAGTCTCCTAAGTCGCCCTCTTGATTGGTTTACCCCTCCACTGAACCTTTACCACATAAATCTTCTTGGACCTTAACTAGCGAACTTGCTTTTCCATAATGGAAACTGACTCCTCCTGATAACCCAGGCTCTCATCTAGCAAAATCGTGCTATAGTCTAACAAATACGACCTACCGGCATGATAATTCAAGAGTATTGACACGTGGAAAACCGGATGAACTCCCGATAGACTGGGAGGCAATGCAAGCTAATAAGAAATCTCCCCAACTCGCCTCAACACCCTAAATGGACCTATAAACCTTGGGCTCAATATTCCCTTCTTCTCAAACCTCATGATTCCCTTCATCAGCGAGACTTTCAAGAGAACCTTCTCACCTACCATAAATAATAAATCACACGCTTTTTGATCCACATAACTCTTATGTCTGGACTGTGTTGTGCAAAGTCACTCTTGAATCATCTTTAACTTTTCCAATGAATCCTTCACCAAATCGGTACCATATAACTTAGCCTCACTGGGCTCAAACCATCCTATGGGCGAATGGCATCGCCGACCATATAAGGCCTCGAATGGAGCCATCTCGATGCTAGACTAATAACTGTTGTTGTAAGCAATCTCGACCAAAGGAAAGAATCGATCACACTGCCCTCAAAAGTGAATCACACATGCTCTAAGAATATCCTCCAAGATCTAAACCATCCCATCCAACTACCCGTCGGTCTATGGTGGAAGGCTATGCTGAGATCTCCCCGGATCCCCAACGCACTGTGTACTACCCTCCAGAAATTCAAAGTAAACCGAGGACCTCTTTCTAATACGATCGAAACAGGTACACCATGCAACCGAACAATCTCCTGAATGTAAATCTGGGCCAATCTCTTTGATGACTAGGTGGTCACAATGGGAATGAAGTGTTCCGACTTGGTTAATCTGTCAACAATGACCCAAACAACATCAATCTTCTTTAAGGTCCACGACAACCCAACTATGAAGTCCATAGTAGTGTGCTCCCATTCCCATTAAGGTATAGTCATCTTCTGTAGTAGGCCACCTTGCCTCTGGTACTCATACTTAACCTGTTAGAAATTTAGTCATCTCGCCACATACTCGACTAGGTCCTTCTTCATCCGCCGCCACCAATAATGATGCCTCATGTTGCGATATATCTTCATCGCACCTGTATAAATAGAGTACGGAGAACTGTGTGCCTACTTTGGAATTTTTTCCCTCAACCCATCAACATTAGGAACACATAGTCGTCCCTTGCGCCGCAAAACACCATCCTCGCCGATAGAAACCTCCTTGACACCACCCTGTAGTATTGTCTCTATGAGAACCAACAAGTGTTGATCATCCTATTGACGAGCCTTGATCTGCTCGAATAATAAAGACTGAGCGACGATGGATGCAAGAACTCGGTTGGGCTCTAACATATCCAACCTCAAAAGTCATTTAGCCAAGGACTGAACGTCCAAAGCTAATGGCCTCTCCTGTGCGAAATGAATGTCAAACTACCCATACTCTCCGCCTTTCTGCTCAGCACATCCCCAACTACATTCGCCTTGCCAAGATGATAAATGATGGTAATATCATAATCTTATAGTAACTTAAGCTACCTGCACTGCCTCAAATTGAGTTCCCTATGCCTGAAAAAGTGCGGCAAGCTGTGATGATCGGTGTAAACTTCACAGGAAAACCATAAAGATAATTCCTTCACATCTTGAGAGCATGAACTATCGCGGCTAACTCCAAATCATGCATGCGATAATTATTCTCGTGGGGCTTCAATTGATGTGAAGCATATGAAATAACTCTCCCCTCGTACATCAATACACAACCCAAGCCAATGTGTGAAGCATCACAATACATAGTATACATCCTTGAACCGGAAGGCAACACTAGAACTGGTGTCGTAGTAAAAGTTATCCTAAGCTTCTGAAAGATCGCCTTGCAATCATCAGACAACCGGAACGAAGCACCTTCTAGGTCAATCTAGTCAAAGGTGCTAAAATAGATGAGAAGCTCTCCATAAACCGGTGATAATTAATTGCTAGCTCCAAGAAGCTCCTGATCTTAATCGCTATGGTAGGATAAAGCAAACTCTGAACTGCCTCGATCATCCTTGGATCTAGCTTAATTCCCTCTCCTGATACAACATGCCCCAAGAATGCCACAAAATCTAACCAGAACTCGCACTTGGAGAACATAACATATAGCTTTTGTTCCTGCAACGTCTGAGAACACTCTCAAATGCTGCTCGTGCTCCCCCATGCTACGCGAGTAGATTAAAATGTCATCAATGAAGACAATGACACACGAATAAATATATGGCCTACACACCCGGTTCATAAAATCCATAAACACCGCCAGGGCATTAGTCAAACCAAAAGACATTATTAGAAACTCATAGTGGCCATACCTAGTCCGAAAAGTCATCTTCTGAACATCCGAATCACGAATCATCAGCTGATGGTACCCTGATCCCAAGTAGATCTTAGACACCCTGCAACTAGTCAAACAAATCATCAATACACGGCAACATGTACTTGTTCTTAATGGTAACTTTGTTCAACATGCAGTAATCAATGCACATCTCCATAGCCCCATCTTTCGCCTTCACTAACAACACTGGTGCACTCCAAGGAGACACAATAGGTTTGACAAACCCCATTGCTAGCAACTTGTCAAGTTGTTATTTTAACTCCTTCAACTCTTTCGGAGACATGTGATACAGTTGAATGGAGATAGGCTTGGTACCTAGAGCCAAATCAATACAAAACTCAATATCACGATTTTGTGGCATGCCTGGTAGATTAGAAGGAAATGCATCGGAGAACTCCCAAACCACCGACACTGAATCAACCTCCCAAGTCTCTGGAGCTGTATCCCAAACATAAGCTAAATAAGCCAAAATAACCCCTCTCGACCATGTGTCGAGCCTTCATAAAAGAGATGATTCGATCCACAACAATGGAAGACCCATTCTAGTCTCAAAACCATAGAATGTAACGATGTAGGATCGGTAGATCCGAACCACAAAACAGAATAGCCAACTGGCACGGACATATAAACAGGAGTACTCAAGGACTAGCGAGGAACACCCAAGAAATGAGAAAAACTAAATGACACATATGAACATGTAGACCATGGATTAAATAATACTGATGCATCCTTACAGTACACAAAAATAATACTTATGATCACGACATCTAAGGCCACTGTATCTGGTATGGCTGGGAAAGCATAGAACATAGCTGGAGCCCTACCTGATGGGCCTCCACCTGATGGGCCTCTACCTCTAGGATGGCCCTACCCATATGCCATCGACCTTTGGGCGGCCGGATGACTGGCACGATAACTGGTTCTGTAATCGTGGGCTAAGGACCCTGCTGTACTGCCTTGCCCTGAAGCGTAGGGCAGAACCTTCTCACATGACCATGATCCTCGCATTCGAAACAACCTATTAAAATGGTGAACTGCTGACCTTGATGGCCTGAATACCCACGGGAGGAACCTTGAATAGCTGGTGGACAGTAGGAGCTCTATGGAATGACACTCAAATAGAGCTGCACTAGAGCACCCCGAGGAGGCGGAACTGCTGGATATGTAGCCTTGCTACAATGACCCCTTACAAACTGACCTCTTCCCATAGAAGAAACACCACTTAACCCTCCAGAATAACGAAACTGCTTGGCCCACGGCATCAACCCTCGGCTCCGCCAATGAACACCTTCAATCCTCTGAGCTATCTCCACAACCAGCTCGTAAGAAGTCCACATCTCAACCTCTTGGGCCATAGCGGCCATGATACATGAATGTGAACCCGCAACAAATCTCTACACTCTGTAAGCATAGGAGGGGAGTATCATAAGTGCATGGGGAGACAACTTAGACAATCTTGCCCTGTAGTCAATTACTGACATTTGACCCTGTTGGAGATGCTCGCATTGGAATAGCAACTCTACCCTCTAAGAGGGCGGAAAATATCTATCGAGAAAGATACGTGAGAACTGGTGCCAAGTCAAGGGAGGAGAACTTGCTGGTCTTCCAAGAAGATAGGACTTCCACCATCTATGGGCCCTGCCTTCTAGCTGAAAGGTTGGGTCTAATGAAACCCTTATCTAACATATCTTTCAACTGCTCCTTAAGTTCCTTTAATTCTGCTGGTGCCATTATGTAAGGAGGAATATATATTGGTCGCGTACCGATTAGTATATTGATGGAAAGTCAATTACCCAATTTGAAGGAAGACCTTAAAGCTCATCTGGAAATATGTGAGGGAACAAATTCACTATACTGATTCAAGAGTCGGCATTCCCTTCTCTATATCTCGGACATATACTATAAAGCATCCCTTGGAAATGATCTTACTTGTCTTGTATAATGAAATAAATCTACCTTTTGGCGATGTAGAAATACCTTTCCATTCTATAGTTGACCCTTTTGTAAAATTGAACTAGATCGTCTTTGCTCTACACTCAACATTAACATAGAAAGAAGAGAACCAATCTATAGCAAGTATAACATCAAATCAAATCATTTCTAACTCAATCAATTTAGTTGTAGTACTACGGTTGCCAGACATAATATGAAACCTCTAAAAAAACGTCGAGCTACTACTGAATCACCAACTATGGTGGGTACATAAAAAGATTTGATGGTTTCTTGTACTATCTCAAAGTTAGTAGCAACAAACGGAGCAACATGTGAAAGTGTATTATCAGGATCTATCAACACATACACATTATGAGAATTCATTGATAAAGTACTTGTTACCACGTCCGGTGAAACCTCTCGGTCCTGACGACCAACCGTAGCGTAGGTGTGATTCTGGGGAATTCCTATATTAGGAGCTTTGCCTCGGCCTCCACATGGCCCACTGGTGTCTGAGGGACTTTCCCTTATATGTTTGCTTGTGTTAAAGAAGAAGCAACAGATTTCACTGGCTGGATGCATAACAACTACCCCCGGAAAGGCAATCTCTCTTAAAATGGCATAAATCGCCAAAAACATAACATGAATCTACACCCAACTACCACTGTCCCAAATGGCGTCTACCACAATACGAACACCTAGGGTAAAGTGAACCACCTCGTATAGAAACACCTCGATGCTAGGATCCTGAAGCCGGTGATACCTGACTACCTCTAGACTATAGGGGTTGATTATATCTCGGACCCTGAAATAGTGAAGGAGTACTAGCTGTTGGATGCCTTAAACTCTACTGTCTACTAGAACAAGATGTCTCACCAAACGAACCTTAAAATCTGCCTCTCTTTCTTGAGCTTCTACCTTTGTCAGCCCCATGCTTCTGTTTCCTTCCCTCAAGTGCTAATGTGAATGCTTGAGTACGTGAAATTTCCACACCCGACTTCATAAATATAGTCATACACTCATTTACAAAGTGAGGACCAAATACCGCTACATACATGTATCCCTTGTCCTCCATGTCTAATATAATTGTTAGAGCAACCCTCGATAAATAATTAAATAGGAGGTTGTATTCTACAACACTCATACCCTCAGTCTAGAAAATCTTGGGGATCCTCTACTATACTATATCCTATGAAATCTGGAGGCTCTAATCTGAGGGAATAACGAATCTTAGAACCCATATCGTTGCCCTGAGGACCTTTATGATGTCGTCTAGTCTGAGTAGTTGCAATACTAGTCAACAATCTGATGACCTCCCTTGGGTCGTCGTGCTGAGGAGCCAGAGTTGCGGTAGCTGGAAAACCCCTAACCTCTTCCTGAACAGATAGATTCTTTGAAGCTCCAGATGAAACCTCATGTATAGACTCATCTTTCTTTGTAATTCAGGGGGTACTCTTCTACTAACGTGATCATCAACGGCTTTTCCCTTTGGGCAGCTGTGAGTCTCTTCGACGGCATCGCTACATATAAAATGTTTTTTCTGAAGGCTGAATTCGTATAACAGCTTTATTGCGCGATCTAGAGAAGAAATAAGGAAAACCATCATATAATGCCCTGTAGCCTCTTGCTTATAAGTGTGGCGCACAACACACCCATAAACAAGACTCTACTAGTCACGACCTATAGACATTCTAGGACTGAACATCTCTGATTCTATGTTTGTCACGACCCAGCTTAAGGCCGCGACTAATAGCCAATCATCACTAACTGCTGATAATCTATTAATTATGAATATAAAGGGATAAATTGGACAAGCATCAGCATAGCTGATAAGAATTGTACAATTTGGAATGATGACAAGGCTAGCACAAGTTGACATATATATACGTACTAGTTGCACAAGTGCATATCTACAAACCTTTATGGGTGCTGAACTGATAAAGTACTAGACGAAATAGGGAACAATCATACCCAAGCTAGCTTATTTAACACATACCAAAAGATAAGTAACTTCGGGAGAAAGCAGAGTGACTCCAACAGATGGTGGATGTCCTACTAATGTAGCTTAAGCGCTAATCTATCCATACATGCGCGACATGAAACGCATCACCGTGGAAGGGATGTGAGTAAGATATGTACAAAGTAAGTAGGGTTGAAAGCGTATGTAAAGAATAGTAAAGTATGATTGTAAAATGCAAATCTTAGTATAAGCTGAAAGCTAAACAAGAGTCTGAACTAGAACTGGTCTTGAATTGAACCAAAGTTTAAGAAATTGTGCTGAAACTGAACAACTATCTGAACTGGTACCTGTCTAGTGTTATGGGCTATATCCCCCCAATCATGTAATTGTAAAATTGAACTCTTCGTGTATAATCATGCAATGCAAATTGTATTTATATACGCGTATATAACATGCATGGCTGGTGTTATGAGCTATATTCCCCTAGTCGATAAATATATAATCAATAGGCCCCGCTAGTGCTCTGGGCTATCTCCCCTCATCCTATAATCAACAGGCCTCGCTGGCGTTGTGGTCTATCTCCCCCAACATATAATCAATAGGCCTCGTTGGTGTTATGGGCTATATTCCACAAGCATAATCAATGTAAGCATGTATGAGGCATACCACATGTGGAAACATCATATGTACCATAAATGGAATCACAAACGTAATGTGACGCTCGTCATCTATAAGTTGAACGGAGGACATATCACCATTTTAGGAGAAATTGAGTATGTACATGAAATATTAAGGTTATTTAACTCATTAGGTCTCCCTATAATCAATTTAGAACTGAGTAACTCAAGTTTGTCCGACTCTTCGAATTTCCAAAGAATTCGACAGAGTATCACCTAAAACTGGATGATCCCCAAGAACAATATTAAGCACCACAATATAAACGGGAATGGTACCCGGCCAAGGTGATAAGATTAAACTAATGGAGATCCAATTATTCACAATAGCGTCAAATGATCGACAAAACAAAATTATGAACATAATGTTCACTCATAGTGGCCAACCTGTGACACGAAAGTTTAAATATGATTTAGGAATAATCTAAGCATCAACACATGAAAACCAACCTTATATAATTTTAAATTAAGCTATTAGGTTCATATGGGAGTTAGGTATACATAAAACCATCAATGAAACAGAACAAACAGAAACCAGAATGGCATAGGTCAAATTGGCGATTTGCCCTTTTGTTTTTGTTGTGTTTTGATGTTCTAACCTAAACTATTTTGTTCCATAATTCACATATGTAATTGAATAATATACAAATATACAATACATGCTGATATTTCCCTTTAAAACCCCTTAAAAGATCAAGAAGAAAGGCTAGAACATAGCTAAAGAAAATCATGTCGAAAAGAAACAAAAATCCTACATACCTCGTGTGTTATTGCTTCCAAAACTTGTTCCCCATGATAAACACCCTTACTTATGCTTGTATACCTAAAACACAGTTGTGAAAATCTTCCTTATCCACTAAGCTCTTTCCCAAACTCGAGTTATAAGGATAAAGGAGGACGGCAAAGACTTACCTATGTCGTAAGGATCGCGTTGATGTGTTGGCCTCTTGACTTTGAGTTGCGGATGATGGAATTTCTTCAAAATCCTAAGGATGTATTAAAAGACCATAAAAGACCGTCAAAATTAAGTTTCTTCTGATCAAATCCGTGGTGGTTTTGCGGCCGGCGGAACATATATGCAATCGCGAAATGGTCCGTAAAATTGCCATTTTTTTGCAAATTTTCTACCAATTCCACAATGCATTGCACAACCCCGAATTATCTGTAACTTTCCTAAAACATTAGCCTACCTCAAAACCATAAAATCTCAAAATTCTTGTAAAATTTTACAGGTCTTTACGTCTATTCAACATGAAATAATACATAGTTTATAACTTATGTATGTAAGTATTAATTATGCATTAGATTTTCTTTCGTTCGTGTTTGCCTTTGGATGATGACGTTTTGAACTTTGGTCGCTTCTTTATTCTAAAATCTTAAGAGTTTTTTGGGTACAATTGTATGAAGTCTGAAACTTTATGTCGGTCAGTTGAAGAAAAAGATCCCAAAATTTCTTCTTTTATATTCTTCAAAATTCGAAAGCACTCTACATGATAACATTGAGAACAGGAATTTGCGGCTTTGAGATTTTAGCTGCAAGTGGCATTCCATCTGCTTAAACTCTTTTACTTTCAAGTTAAAGTAGAGCTTCGTACTTGCTATTTAACCAATCGCGACTTATTTTAAAACTGACATAGTAATAACATATTTATTTATAATATATAACTCTTGTGGTTTTTTTAAGAATTTTTTTGAGCCACCGAGTACATTACGGTTGAACCCCCGATTTAAAAATAAATGTGCGGTGAAGCTAAATAACTAAACAAATTGTGTGATTTCAATTCCTTAGACTCCGGGAAACCATGCATGCATCTGTTTCTCTTCCTTTTTAACTGTGAATTTTGTTGTAATTCCTTGAGCCAATGCTCTACATTCTTCAAATTCTGAAAAGAATAAATAATACAAAAAGGAAAGAAGAGAAATAGAAAACAACAGAAAGTACTTTCCGGCAAAAAAATGGCACGTCAAATTTTGGTTGTTGCTCTTATCTTTTTCGTTTGCTTAACCATATGCTCCGCGGCATCCAACGCTCCGGGAGCTTCTCCAAATGTTGCGGAAAGCCCGGTTGATAATAGCGTCATTGGCACTCTTGATGGAACTGTTGGAGGCGCTGCACCTGTCGGTGGACCTGTTCCGGAAGGTGCTTTCGCTAAACTTTCTCCCGAATCACCATCTAGTGGTGCCACCACCACCGCCACTACTCCTCACTTCTTCACCATTACCACTGTCGTCATCTTTGTTTTTATTACTGGTCCGTTCTTCTCCTAGGGGAACATGTTTGCAATGCGCCAATCAATCATTTTCTTAGCTTCCATGTACTTTAAATAAATTGAGCCCAACTGTCTCAATTTCTGTACTTCGTTCACCATACATAAGGGATATTTAGAAAGGAGCTCAATTTTACCCAATTTCTGTATTTACTTTTGTGCTACCATTTTTTCTGTCTTTATTCTTTCAACCTTAATGTATTACTGGAAGTTAATTTTATCCATGGTCAATTAACTTTTGTATTTGTTACTCAAAAGTCATTTTTTTTGTTACGTAAAAATTATTTAACTTTGTGTTCATTACTCAAAAGTAACTATTCTTTTTTTTTGTTACACAAAAATCATTTTACTTTGTTCTAGTTATCACAAAAGTCATATGTGCCAGATTTTATATTTTTACTTGAAAAGGTTATTATGCCCTTGATATTATATTAATCTTCATATTTATGTAATTCATTCTATATTATATACTATATATTATATTTTTACCTAAGTATGTTATTTATAACTAAAGTAATTTAATATTATTTTATTTATTATTTTTATAATATATTCATACATTTAATTTTTTCTTAACCGCTTTTATATTAAATTTTTACCATACGGAACTATTCTCAGGCTCGAAATTCCAAACGGACCTCGATTACTCCAAAACATACTCCAACTAAAATTTAAATAACTTTAAAACCTTCAATTAGTCAACTTTCACTATTAAGCGCCAAAACGCTCCCGATGTTTACCTCGAAAATACGAGTAACAACTAAATTTGATTTGTTGTTTTAAAGATACATGATCTAGTTCAATATCAATTAATTAGAAAGTAATATAAGGTATAGATAAAATAAATAAATGAACCAAACCAGTGTTACTTAAGCAGTATTGACCTCAAGGTGGATTGAGAACAATAAAGCAAGAAGAATAATAAAGTTTAAGATGCAATTCTGATGAACAATGAGCAAAGAAGTAGAGAGTATATTCTTTGCCAATGATTAGATGATCCTTACAAATGATCGGGGTCCTCTTTATATAGTAGGGGAAACTCTAAAAAAGGTACATTGTTATTTACAGTAAAGAATCTTATTGGGACAGTTGTGTAACCATCTAGTACGGATTTGTACCAATTCGTACAAATCTATCCCAAAATTTATGCCATGACCTTAGGGACGTGGCGAGAATCTTGTCCTTTTGTAACAAACTTGTAATGGAACTATCTCAGAGTCAGTCGCACTGGCTTCGATGCTCCTCGATCTCTTAGGTCTCCGAGCCTCCTATTCAACCTTCGAGCCGGAGCTCGGTCTTCATCGAACTTGTGAAATCGATGCTACTTCTCGAGTACAAAATCGGGGTCAATGATATTGACCGTATACAGATAGTCCCGCGTTTCTTAAAATAGAGTGATAAGAAACGATTTGATCGCCGACCCTTCAAGGCCTCAACCACGATGCTAGCCTCGTGACATCAGCAACTGATGTGATTTAAAGGTCACGTATGCACACTTTCCCAATGCCATTAATTGAAAGCGACTGATGGTGGCCGTTTGGCTTCCTCAACACGATTTGTCTCCCCCTATAAATAGACCTACTTCTCAAAGCATTCTTAAAACCTCATAAGCTTCCTCAATTTCTCTGAGTTTACCCTTCTATAAACTCGGTTTTATTCCATCATCAACTTCTCTTTTCCTTCTCAATTCAACAACTGAAATGGCCAAAACGTGTAAATCTGTTCCCCAAAAACAGAAAGCTTCTTCGTCATCACGACAATCCAGAAGTAAGGCGGTGGTGCCACCTCGTATCGAGGAGTGTATTCCCTGGTTGTGCGAAACATCCTCCGATTTAAAATCGATAGACCCGCTTCAGTCCCAGGTCGATGTGAGCCTATGTTTTGGTATATCAGTTTGATAATTGAGGTCGAGCTCAAGCAATTGAGAATAGACTGCAAGTGGGATAAAAAGGACATGGTGATCCCTTCCTCTAATGAGTACATTAATACTCACAAAGCAGGGTACCTGAGTGTGTACACCTATACGTTCACGTTGGGTCCTATAGATCCTTCTATGGACCCCATTGACCCAGTCATTCTCGATTTTTGCCAACAGAACCAGGTGACGCTTTGTCAAATTTACCACTCCTTGTGGCGTATCGGCCATCTGATTAGATACTTCTCGAGCAAGGTCGAGGGGATGTAATTTACCCTCGACCATGTGATCAGGCTATACGGCCCTCACCTTTATCGAGGTGGCCTTATAAAGCTACAACGCCGATCCTAGAAATCCTTCTTCTCTGACACGGACGAGGACAAGGATCGAGGATGGATGAGTCGGTTTGTCCGAATAAGGAACACCGACCTAATTCCTGTTGAAAGGATGCCATTCCCCGAGGATTGGAACATCAAACGTAAGTGCATGTTTATCGATAGTACTCCAATGTTTCTGTTTTTTCTCTATCTCATATCTTTCTCGATCTAATTTCTTTACAATGATGCAGTCGTTGCTTGGTTTCCTGGTGTGGTTCCAGATATCACAAGCTGGGTTCGGCAACTTGCCTCTACTTATTCACACACCGAGCGCAATTGGCATGAGTTGGCCAAAGTTCAATGGGAGGCAAAAAGCCATGGTGTGTTTTATTATTAACACATCTATGTTCCTTAGCGAGATAATTACTTTTGCTTTTATGCAGGCCTCGTAGACGCCGCTGCATTGCGGTCGAGCCCACGTGGTGATGAAGAAATTCCAAAGCCTACCAAGGATAAGAAAAGGAAGAGGAGTTCGCCCGCAAGTTCCCCAAAGCCAAAGAAAAGTACACTTCGAAAAACTAGGGCCAATAATGTGGCCTTATCTTCAGAAACAACCCAACGACTTCAGCTGAGGACGAAGAGAGAGACGAAAAGGGAGAAGACGGTGGCTGCCTGCTGGTAGCTCGGCAAAGAGGAACCACTGATGCTTCGAAGGTCGATGGACCGATGGCATAAAATGTGGTTCTGTCTCGAACCGAAGAAATTTCGGAGGGGAGCTCGAGCAAAGTCCCTGAGCCATCAAATGAAAAAGGTGCGTCTCGTCCCGGGGGTCACTCAGTCGGTGAACTTGGAGAGACAAACTCCGAGAATGTTCAAGGACAAGATAATATCCCGAGTGATTCACCTTGGGTAATCAATGTAGATGATTCGCCGATGGGTTTCAGAGTTCTCCGAGGGGAAATTTCGAGAACCCAAGCCATAAGGACTCCAGATGTGGGTGCGGTCCAAAGAGAGAATGACATCTTTCAGGAGTGCCTTGCGGGGATCGAAGATGGCCTCGATCTTGATGCCTCGTTCATTTTTTATGAGGATGAAAATCTCCGCAAACAGGTAAGCTTTGTACTCATAACTACATTTCGATTTTAATATTTTCCTTTATTTTCCTGACTCCATTTCATTTTATTCATACTGACAGATCCTTCACGAAGAAACCCTAATTTGGTGTGCGGATTTCACGGCGCACACGGCCACTGGACCAGAGATTGCAGGTAGCTCCGAGAGGGAGCAACCCAGTTAATGAGCAAGGGTTACCTCCGAGAGTTCGTTGACAGTCGAACCACGAGCCACACTCACTCAAGAAGAACCCTCGTGAAGGAGCAGAGCCAGGTAAGGAAACTTTGGCCTGACCGGCACGCATCCGAGAATGAGGTACGCAATTCCTCGTCTAGCTAAACGGCATGGACCCCCCTTGAGGAGGCCAGAACTTCAGCGCCGGCTGTCACGTCCTGGGATCCGGAACTTTTTATATATAATATTAAGCATTTTTTAGTAATATGTTTATTTTTATGTCTATCACTAAAGGCCCGAATTATCGGGTCGACTGACCATTTAGCCCGTCAAACTTGAAGGGCATTGTCGAATCACCGGCCCGAGTGGGGCACCAAAATCCCGAATCTGGGAAGATTTGTTGCCAGCTTGCGTACGTTCGATCAAAAAAGGGAGCCTCTGGTAAAAATAATTATGTTTCCTAGGGCACATGCCCTATTTCCCCAAGCAACCTCGGGTTCAGCATAATCCTGAGGCGGCCGATGTATAGCGCGATCGGACCTTCTGCTAAAGTTGCAAAAATGACTAACAATGGAGCCGAATGAAAGGTTATGAATACATGTTCAAAGGCGACTAAAGGGCAGGAGTCGAGGTCCCTTGGAGAAGCACGAGCATAGTTTTAGTTTCATGGCCACATCGCAAGGGGTATATCCCGATGTGGAGAGCAGAAATGATACCCTCAAAGCTCGTCACCAGATAATCGACTCTACATAAAGCGCTTCTGAAGCAAGATAGCCCCCGTCGCCGCGCCCACTCGCGAAATGGGGGACGATCGTCATCGAGCCTCCGCCTGCGACAAACAGGTAAAACCAAACTTACCCTATTTTGTGACTAACTATTCCTTAAGATGGGGGAAGCGTAGGTTCCCAATAGGAGGTCGATGACCCGGTGCGAGACCACGAGAAGCCTCGATGCCATAAAGGATCAGCCCGCATGGCAGATCCCGCAAATACTAGGACTCGGTCAATCGGCACCAGGGCTGCCTGAGGATCGTAAACTCAGAAGGTCCTATCAAACGGCATATCACCTCCTTGCCGACAGAATCTGAGATCTGAACAACCATCCAAAATTTGAAAAGGGAGCCGGAAAACACAAAGGAAGCCATAGGCGAGCACCAGAGTTCGGCACGCCAAGATAAATTCAAGCAACAAAAGTTGTAACCAAAAACCCTCAAGATAGTGGATAAATGACAGAGGGGTCTGTCGGTTCGAATAGCCACCCGAAGATGAAAGTTGCCCGATGAAACTTAAGAATCCGGGGTTCGACACTAAAGCAAAGATGTCTCGAGTCATTCATAACCCCAAATGGTGTAAGTTCGAGTCGAGCCCGAGCTGGGGAAGGCCATAGCGCATCCTTGGAAAAATCGTGTGGGACCGGCATCTCAATTAAATGCACCCATGCTCCGACATTACCGACGCCAAGGTAAAATCGTATTCCCATTTTTTCGTCCGTATATCTCGAATTGACCCTTGTAGTTGCCTTACGGGAGACATCAAAACATCCATCAGCCCCAAAAGATCCTTTGGGATGCAGTAGCGTACGTTGCACTTTTTCCTTCGATCGGGTTTTATCCCTAAAAGGGGTTTTATCGGCAAGGTTTTTAACGAGGCATCACCTATTCACTATCCAAAGGAAGGTCAACCAAGTATTCAAGGCTTCACACCAATCAGCCTCAAATACTGGGAGGCATCGCCCCGAAAGATCGCCTTCTTGAACAAAGCAAACCGAGGAGAATTCCAATAGAGAAATTGTATACCGGGCCAAATGGTCGAATGACCAGTACCCGTATAAGAGGGTCGAACCCTCAAAAATGAAAACATGTATACTCGTATCATGTAATCAAAGGAGTACTTTATCATCGAAACACTTTATTAACCCTGGAAATGACTATCACTAACACTCAAGTTCTCAAGACCCGAGGCCGTAAGATCCCAAACGGGTAACCTCGGATATATTGAAAATTGTAAGTCCTACGGGCATAACCGAGATCGTGATGCCCCAAGTGGGTGTATTTAAATAACAAGACACGATCCCGATTTCAAATCCAAGGCTATATATTCGAACTTGTAAGAGTCCTAAAAAGGCATAACCTCGAATATATATGTCAAGGATACAATAATCGGGACTAAGGGCTACAACCAAGCAAGACGACTGTGATCGATGGGCTCTGGACCAACAGCAGCAAGCGATTCGGGGACGCCCGACTATCGCCTTAAAATCTAATATTTTCAAATTATTTCGGAAAGAACCAGTTAAAATCATGATACCTTTAGTGTAAGCAAGAGTTTCAAACATTTTCATGTCGGCTCGTATAAAAGAGTTTCGAACATTTTCATGCCGTCTCGTACAAAAGAGTTTCGAACATTTTCATGTCAGCTCGTATAAAAGAATTTCAATCATTTTCATGTCGGCTAGAGAAAAGAGCTTCGATCATTTTCATGTCAGCTCTCGAGGAGGAGTTTCGAACATATCATAACAACTCATAATCAAGGTTCTTTTGGACCGTCGAAGACACATATGAACGCGAAAAAGCTTTATGTGGATCTTTAAGCAGTGAAAAATACAGCCATAGTAAAAGTCGCGTAAGAGCCTTAAAGCCAGCGTAGATAGGCCTACGGGCTAATTCAAAAACCTAAAGGGTCGACTCCCTCGAGCCGTAACCAGGCTCGAGGACTGAGCCCAAAATGGTCAACTGAAGTCGCATAAGAGTCTTAAAGCCAGCGTAGATAGTCCTACGGGCTAACTCAAAACCCTAAAGGGTTGACTCCTTCGAGTCGTAACCTAGCTCAGGGGCTGAGCTCAATATTTTTGTCTCAGGAACGGCTCCTACGGGGCGTCAATCCCTATCATGAACATGTGGATGGCGTGTTGTGGCTCCCCCATCTCATTTTTCCTGCTTGTTTCTCTTTCCTGAATTTGACTTTTAGCTTGGTCACTGAGGAACTCCTTGAGATTTCATTTGTTGATTAACCGGGTTACTTCTTCTCTGAGCTGTCTGCAATCCTTGATTTTGTGACCGTGTGTGTTGTGGAACTCGCATGTCAGGTTGGGATGTTTTTGTAACCGGTCTGACAATACGGGCTTCGGCCATCTAATGTCCTTGATTTTACTTACGGTTGATACAATGTCTTAGGCATCGACGTTGAAGTTGTATTCTAATAACCGGGGCGCCTCTGCCGATCCTGTGGGCTGGTCATACCCGACCTAACTTATTATTCCCCGAGGGTTATGGCCTCGGTCTGTCTGCGTGGTATCTTCCGTCTGGGAACCTTTCTTCGATCCTCTATATACGACTGGTACCTTTCCTTGCCCAGCCTAGGCTATTTTGCAAGGAGCCGACTGGGGTATACTGAGCCCGAAGGGGATCTAAATTGGTCGTATTCCACCCTAATATTTGACTGGCATCGGTTTTGTAAATCCGCCCAAGTGAAGGCGGGGTATTCAACCAAGTTTTGTTTCAGCTGCTTCGAAGCTATTGAGCTTTGTTCGTTCAGGCCTTGAATGAAAGATTTTACTGCCCAATCATCGAATACCGACGGTAACTCCATCAGTTTCATTGAAATCGATATACAAACTCTCGTAGCATCTCGCTTTCCCTTTGCTTTATTTTGAAGACGTCTTACTTCCTAGTTGCAACTTTGATGCCCCCGGTGTGTGCCTTTATGAAGGAATCCGCCAACACGGCAAATGAATCTATCGAATTGGGGGCAAGGTTGTGGTTCCACATCATGGATCCCTTTGACATTGTTCTCAAAACTTCTTTAATAGGACGGATTCGATCTTGTCCTCTTTTAAGCAATTCCCCTTCACGGCACAAGTGTAAGCGGTGATGTGCTTGTTAGGATCTGAAGTCCCGTTGTATTTTCCCATGTCGGGCATTCTAAATTTTTTTTGGATTGGCTTCGGGGCCGCGCTCGAAAGAAAAGGTCTTTGTACGAACTTCTTTGAATGCACGCCCTTTAAAATCGGGGGTGCACCCGAAATTTAGTCGACCCTCGCGTTATAGGTCTCCATTTTTTGTCGTTTTCTTCTATCCTCTTTTTCCCCGACTTGATTCTCTTGGTGAGGTCTTCGAGAAATTTTATGATGGCTGGATCGGTTGTCGACCCCTCGTTGATCGATATCTCCGGAACCTGCTCGATCCGAAGGGCCACCCGTGGAGCTACAATGCTCGGAGTCTTTTGCTGGCTTTGTAGCGGAGCGATCGCCAACTGTTGTGCTTGTAAAATTTCGAAAATATCATGGAGGCTTACCTGCCTTTCTTCCTGAACCTGGGTGTTCTGAACCTCCTATTCTCCCGCAGGGTGCATGTCACCGTTGGGCGTTGCCCGAGCCTACATCCACCGGGTTTGGGTTCGGGGCACCCTCAAGGTTTGCTGCGGTGCTCCAGCACCTGGAACAGTTGCGTTGTTTTCTCCATGGTCTTCGATGTCTTTTTTTTCGCGCGCGTTCACCGAGTTAGACATTCTGGCCTAAAATCAAAGATTCTCCGGACAAGAAAAAGTGTGAAAGATAACTTGCATTTTTTTGACAAACTAATACCAAAACAATCACTATTATTTTTAGCCACTGTTTTCCGTGAAAATGGTAATTACATGTATATTTAGTTAAGTGTTTCTAAAAATACGTGATTTATCCTAATACCATTTATTGAACAATTACAGCTATGTGCATTAAGATTGAATGTAATGAAAGCACTTGAAAAGCCAGGAAAAAGCAAACTAGAACGCCTTGGGTCGAAGGCTTGATGTCGACCTCGAGGGTTTGTGAGACCGAAGTTTAGGCCTGGGTCGGATGATCGATGGAGCTATAACAGACTTGTGTTCCTTAGGAGACACTATTTATATTCAATGATAAGCCTTTCATGAAGAACAAGTAACGGGAAATAGTAAATGCGAGTAAATGGGCTAGTAAATGGAGACAGGGAATGTTTAGATAATAAAAGTAGAGAAGGTTCTTGTGCCTTGTATTCAATAATGATCTTACAAGATGACAATGATCCCCTTTTTACAAGAGGGGGAATCCCAACATAGTACATAAGCATTATTGCCAAGATTCGTAGTTGATACCACTATTTAATGTTTGAGTACGACATTGTACTTTTTCACAAAGTTGCCTACCTCAATATCTATGCTGGCTTCTCACGTCGACCTCAAACTTGAACTGCCTTGAGGTCGGATGGTATGAGCATCTGAGGTCGGGCCTCCGACCGTATCCTGAAGCTTACGCGAATACGCCTCGCTACGTTGTATCAAATGTCGAAATCGGCCTTCCTGATTTTGACCGTATACATTGTCGAAGGCCTATAGAGAGGAAAGTTCAATTAGACGAAATGAGAAAATATGAAGTTATAAAATTTCTAGAGCTATTAAAAAAATAAAATTGAGCAAAGTCGTTGAGCCTCCTCGAAGATTCAGTTTGCGTCTGGTGGTTCGGCCTAATCGAACCCAGTAAAGAAACCCTGGAAGGGGTCGTTTTCACTTGGGACTCCACCTAACTCGAGCGTCTTCAGGTCCCGAGCATCCCTTATGGTATTTTCAGAGAAAGATAGAAATGACGGTGAGTGACCTGTTGTCATGGCCTAATGGAAAAAACCTGAGGCGCTCTGATAGGGCGGAGGTACGTCGATGCCCACTCCCTTTGGAGTATTTCCCGAAGTCTGAGAAGCAGTTGCCAAGTCAGGTGATGAAGGTCCTTCGTCCCTTCTTTCGTTTGGGACCCCTCCTACGAGGCTAGGGGCCTCGGTTTCGGCAGGCTTAACAGCCTAGAAAGGTTTTTTGGTCCGAGTCACCAACGTCGAACCCTCTAGCTCGTCATCATCACAGCCCACAGACCGACGGATATAGTCAAACTCCTTGTTAATGACCACGTTTTTCTTACGCCTCCAAGCAGACTCTGTTTTGCTTTGGGTATCCTTTCTCTTTGAAGATCTTTTTCTCTTATTGTCTTTCTTCAGCTTCGAAGCCGAAGGTTCTTCTTCCTCCCCAAACGGGGGCGGCCTTATCTCGAAGAACTCGCCAATACCTACAACAGAGAAGTTAGGTCATGCGAAGAAAGGAATTTTTTACTAAAGAAAAAGTATTATAATATGTGTTGTGATGCTTCGCCTCCTACTTGCCCTTCGACAAGTCCAGCCACTTGCGTTTGTCATATGCCAAAGTAGCTGCTAGTTTACGAGCCCAGTCCTCGAGGTCGAGGACCGCATCAGGCATCCACGGGACCGCTGAGGAAAAAGAAAAGGGAACAGTCACTCAAAGTATAGGAAAATTAATGAAAGGGAGATAAAGCACCACATTTTACTCACGTGTGAAGTTCCATTTCTCGGGGAACAGCAGGAACTCCGAGGGAATGCCGTCAATGGTCCTCACGCTGATGAACCTTCTCATCCAGCCTCGATCCCTTCTCTCTTCGTTACTAGCAAAGAAGGATTTGGTGGACCAGCGTTGGAGCTTGATTAGACCTCGAAAATGTTGAGGTCGATACAAAAAAATGAGGTGACTGAGAGTGAATTCGATCCCGACCTTTTCAACAAAAAACCTCATCATTAACACGATTCGATCACGGATGGTTGGTGCAGAATGGTAAAGTTCTTAATGAACAGGGGAAGAAGGTATATATAAGAGAAAAACAGCGACTGTTCATTGATGTTAATGGTCTTTAATGGCTGACCGACTCTGACGAGCAATTATGGCTTTGGGGGAAGAAAACCGATGGGGCACTTCGGTCACTTCAACGTTTACGACATAGGAATAATGTCATCACATAGGTTTTCGAAGGATCGAGAATTCAAATTTCTTATTATCATTTCATTCAAAAAAACACAGGGACTATTTGTATACGGTCGATATCAGGGATCCCGATATCGAGGTATCTATGGCATTCTGATCTTGAGCTCGAAAGGCTCGAAGTAGGGTCTAAAGTTCGACCTCAAAATGCACACTTCGAGAAAGCACATCGAGAACCCGCCACGACCTACCTAGAGGTAGTGCAAAATTGATGACCGTCGTGGAAAGGCTGAAACTTCCCAAGGACACGTGGTTAGGACTGATAAGATCTGTAAAAATAGTACAAATCCGTACTAGGTCATTATACAGCTATACCAATAGTATTCTTTGTCATAATTAGATATGTACTATATTAGGATTTTCCCCTCTTATATAAAGGGGACCCTAATCATTTTGTAAGAAGGGGAACATTCATTGCAAAAAAATATTCTACTAAGCTTTTTTCGTTTAACGCGCTCAACATTGATTCTCAGCTTTATTTTTCTTCATTTATTGTTCTTCATTTACTTCTAAAGACTAACCTCGAGACCCCCGAGATTACTGAACTCGAGGCCCCCAGTTCTGCGACAACATTGGTTTGGCTATCACACTCTTGTTACTTACACTTATCATTTCTTGATTATTAACTAGTATAAGAATAAATCACATATTTTTAGAACCACAAATCAAATATAATTGTTAATACCATTTTCAAGGTAAACATTGGGGTTTTAGTTAATGAAGGTAGTAGCTCTCGAATTTTGGTGTTGGTTTGAAGAAAAATTCTACAAATTATAATAACAAAATAATTTCGACTAACAATATCTTTTAATGTCTTATTTTGTAATGCTCAACATAATCATATTAGATTTTTTTAATTACAATTATCTTATAAAAATCATCTTCTTAGTTGAATAATATAGCATAATTGTAATCCATTTAATGTTATGGTTGACACACACACACACACACACATATATGTCACGCCCCAAACTAGGGGAGGCACGACTGGCACTCGATACTGTATTCGATCGAGTTAGCCACTAAACATACTAGCTAACTAAACTAGGGGCCCAACAGATCGGGCAGCACAACATCTGAAATACTAAGCGTGGACCGTTAAGGTCATGACCTGAAGAACAATAAGCCATATAAACAAAGGTAGACAAACCAAAACAATATAGTACTAGCTGGCCGACGAGGCCGCGACTGAAGACATACATGCCTACACACATATATATATATATATATATGCCAAGACTCTGGGCTAGAGACTGAAAGCTGCAAAAAGAAACCCAGAATATTGTGTCCATAATAGCCTCTAAGAGTGTCATAAGCACTGTCGGGACAAGGCCTCGACTATACCCAAACTGTACAACAAAAGTAATCATCCTATGAAAGCTCCAGGAAGAGGTGGAGCTTACCAACTCACAGCTGAACCCCAAAATCCTAGCGGAGGGGTCGATCAGAGTCCCTACCTGGACCTGCACGCACGAAACAAAAATGCAGTGTCCCCAGGCAACGGGACATCAGTACGAATGAAAATGTACTGGTATGTAAGGCAGAAAGTAGAACCATACATAGCTGATGTAAAAAGGGTAATAGAGATACCACCTGACACTGAAACTCTGATAGCCTCCATGGCGGACATCCGACCTCATAGTAATCAAATATGAATGGTATGCTCGCGTAATTGTATGTCGTGAATACATATATATTGATGCAAATGCATGACATACCCAACCAAATGCTAGCAATTGCGGTCTCTCCCGGTAGCTAACCGGTATCATATTGTCAACATGTGGCCATCTGTACAATATATATAATCTTTTGGGCAAATAGGCCTCGTACCTCCTATAATAGTTCGAAGTCCATGCATAATATGCCATGTACGATATGAACTTTGAATGCACATAATAGGCCATAACAAGAACTTAGCCAATCTTGGCTCATTGGTACTCTTATTCTCATAATCTCATAATCACCTTCGTATCGTATACAAATGTCTCGTGGAACCTCATATGTTTTTTTTTGAATAAGCTTGAAAACTTAACTCGACTTTTAGAAAGATAAATTAACTCTGAAAATGTTCATAAAAAGATTAAGGTGCTTCACTTAGTCCTTATACCTAATTTCTTGATAATTAGTAAAAGAAAGTATTTCAAAAATCAAGTCTTTTAGTAGTTTAAACATAAAAATTATATTTGAGATTTTTGGAAATCGACGTATCACTTTAGATATTTTAAAATACACGTTAACAAGGAAGAAGGACTGGTCACAAATACTAAATGCCTTTAATTTTAAGTCACACAACCCAAAGACGAATAAGAATTCATATATATGGACATATAGTTAAGAAAGCAGACAAAATGACATATATAGATGTCGAATACCCTATTTAACTGAACGAGTGAAATATAAACCTAATAGCATCATAAAAATACTTAAGGTACGATCCCAATGCCTTTCACAGAAGGTCTTTCTAGCAATGGAATAGTAAAATATTATATTTGTCGTCTTAGGAATTTCCCAGAAGTCGTGCTAAAAGGAAAGACGGAGCTTAGCCTTAACATACCTTTGCAATCTTCTCTCCAATCATCAACCAAGCTCAATATGATCTTCTTACGTCACAATGAGAACCCGACTTCGTCGTCATCATATAAGCATTGTAACTCTCATACTTCAAAACCAATATTCTACAAGAAAACGGACAGCACCTCCCCTGTTTTTACTACACCCCATATTCTACCAAAGGTCACCAAATAGCCCAAACGACAACAATATAATTCACAATAAACTCTACGATTAGTTCAACAATCATTTTGAGCGACAAGCTCGATTGGAATCCGTATAACCCATATCACACCTTATATACTTCTTACATTAACTTAACACCATCATTAATATGATAATGAAGTAATTCATTAATGATTTCATCCTTATACCGTATATTTTTAAGAAAGGAAACAATCCACAACTCCAGCTTTCTTCAATTGGCAACTTTATTCACTAGTTCATGTCTAGTCCCACCATTTAAATTAAAAAATCAATACAACCTTAAGCACCTGAAAGAACATAATATAAACACCTCCCAAAGAAGCTTCAAGTTGAAATCCAAGTTATGTTTAGCTTACAACAACCCTCATTGGCAATACAACACCATAGAAGTGACTTAAGCTAATCCAAGTATTATCTTGTAGTTTATTATCCTAAAAACTTAACCAATATACAAGAAAGATTAAGAACAATTAGTAGGCTGTTATAATCATCTTATCCAGTAGAAAAAACTTTAAATTTCAGAAAAACATAGCCCACAACTATCCTCGATGACAACACAACCTCAAAGATGTGTTATTCTTCACTAGAATTAACTTTTGATGTTGAAATATGGTGTATCCATTTGAAAGACTTGAAATAACCTAGGGTTGATATGAAAATCATAGGAGAGTATTTTACAGTACATAAACCACTTAAAAGAACATCCCACACGAGCTGAAACCGCCCAATAATCAGCAACAACAAGAAGAACAAGAAACTTACTAGCGCGACGGGATTCCCGACACTTGATGTGTGTTGTTTGCCCTTTGTTTGGGTCTTGTATCATGAGAGAAACTTGAGAGAGTGTTTTTAGGGTTCTAAGGTCTGAACATAATGAAAACGAATGACTAAAAACGGGGTCGAGGCATCTTATATATATCCATATGTCTTAAACCGCCTATGTGGGTCCCATAGAGAGCGACTGGGCGTAGTCTCGCTAAAACGCGAATGTCTCTCTACTCCTATGTCGTATAGACAAACGGTTTAATGAGTTGGAAACTAGACTCATAGATCTTCAATTTTGTTAGTAGATAATCCAATAATTACAAGTATATTGAAAGAAAATCTCAGTTACATTTGACCTAAAGTTTAGCATATTATGAATGTAACTTGTGAAGACCTTTACCAACTTTTGTTCCACAACTTGCTTTACTTCAAAACGTAGCACACGACTATCATAAGACACAAATAACTCATAGAATAAACTCCTTATTATGTTATGAACATTGTCTCACCCTAAAGTACATGTTATAACATTCCAAACTTGTCGACCTTCGACGAAACTTATTTTCTTCAATTGGTTTAACTTCTATGATTTCCAACCCTCTTGGTACTCGTTATTCATGATCTTAAATATTTGTAACCTCCAAGGTAACATGATTAACTTACATTATATGCTTCTAAATATAATATTATTTCCGAGCTTAAATCAATTGACTTACGACGGAATCTCACGTACGAAAACATGGGGTGTAACAATATATATGAACTATATATTTTTTAACGCAAAATACGGAGATTTGTATTACTAAAAAAAAGTTACATAGTCATAATAGAGTTTATTAGGACATTGTTATTTCCCATAGTTGCCAGATAGTAACAAACAGAACTAGAAATAAACTTTGTACAATACATACACCATTCTTGTTCTTGTTCACTTCTTTCTCAACAAAAAAAGGTGGATGAGCATGGTAGAAATACTTAGTAGAGGAAAGGTTCTTAATAGATTTCTTGGCCAACACATGTGCCACTGCATTTCCTTCTCTAAAATTATGCTTCAGTGGGGGGAGTTTCAACTGGTTCATTAACCATCTGCATTCAGAAACAATGTTAGAAAAATTATAGTTATCATCATATATAAGCTTGATGAATTCCGTACAGTTTGTTTCAATTTCCATATTTTGGAAGTTCATCTCTTTCGCAATTTCTAAACCTTCTAGTAATGCCATTAACTCAGCTTGCTTTGTGGAAACCCAAAACCCAGTCTCCGTTGCCATTTTTTCGAAATGTTCCACCAAAGCCAGTTGCCTTGCTGTTATTAGAAAAAGCATCGTCAAAATTTAATTTGATCATGCCATTGGGTGGTTTGTCCCACTTGATGTCAATTGTATTTTTTTCACATATGAAGGGTTTCTTTTTTCCGTGAAGAAGATAAATTCCAATGCTTGATGAATAAAGGTAAAGATCAAGATTGTTGATATTATTATAATTCCTATTCTTCCAAATTTTCCAGATGGAGAAAGGAAACAAAATTTCCCAATTAAGGGGGTGATTACTACACTGCATGAAGATATTTCTTAGGCTCACGAGACAGTCAGTATTGTTCTTAATATTTTGAGTAGGAATTTCCATATTTTTTCAAAAGCGATTAGAGACCGGGCAATGTATAAAAATATGGTGGCTATCTTCCACCCAAAGTATACAAATCGTACATGTTGAGTCAATATTGATTCCAATTTTAGCTAAATGGTCACAACAAGGAATATTATTATGCATGCACTACCAAAGGAAGAATTTAATTTAGTTGGGGCAATTAATGTCCCAAATCCATTAAAAATAAGAAGTAGTTGAATTGGCATTTGATAAGAGATTGTAGCAAGATTTAGTAGTGAATCGGCATTTGAGTTTAGGATCTAACTAATTTTATCAATGTTTGAGCATTTACTAGGGATAGGAGTTAAAGCAACATTGTTAAGAATATCAGTGGGCAAATAAAATACCATTAATATTCCATTCATCGTTTTTGATAAGGTCCTTTATTGAAAGATTTTGATCATTCTCGCTAAGAGGGCCCTCTATAGAGTTTCTAAGAGAGTTCGAGTTGTAAATCCAATTAGTGTGCCAAATACTAATCTTTGAGTTTGTACAGGGACGCCAAAGAGTTCCATCATTACATAATTTCCATCCCTTAAAGAGAGATTTCAAGATGAAAGAGGTGGAAGCCATGGATCTACTCTTTGCATACTTAGCCGTAATCAGCTGAGCCCAAGGAGTATTAGAGTTTATCAACAATCTCCATGCAAGACTGGTTAGAAAGTCCATATTTTTTGCTTTAGCAGAACGAATGCCAAACCCACCCTCATTCTTTTCTCTAGTAATCATTTTCCAGTTAGTGAGATGCAGTTTGTTTGCCAAGCTAGTGGATCCCCAAATAAAATCCCTTTGAATTTTATCTATTTATTTTAGGATTTTATAGGGGAGTAGGGTGTATTGGATTGAATGATTAGGAATGGCAGTTAATGTACTAGTGGCCAAATTAGTCCTTCCGGTGATATTTATGAAAGAGAATTTCCAGTGAGACAGTTTGGTATGCAATTTTTCTATCACAAATTGAAAGTCTTTTGTAATTGGTGAGTGATTAAGGATTGTAAAATCAAGGTATTTGCCAAATTCATAAGTGAATTTTATATTAAAAAGGTGTGTGAGATGTAAAATGATATCCTTAGAGCAATGTTTAGGGAAAATAATTCTAGATTTTGAGGTGTTTATAGATAGCCTGAATTCATTAAAAAAAAGGTTCACGCAAGATTTTATGCGTTGCCTCGTTTTTTTGTTTGCTTTCCCCATGAGAGTAATGTCATCTGCAAAAAGGATATGGGAGAAAGAGGGTCATTTTTGCCTAATGTTGATGGGAACTCGTCTTAAAAGATCTACTTGGTGATTTATGAGTATTGATAGGAGTTCTATGAAAGAATGAATACATAGGGTGATATAGGATCCCCTTAGCATATACCCCGACTAGGTTTGAACAAAATTAGTTTTAGAACCATTAAATACGATCCCATGGAGCTTGTACTAATACAACTCATAAATAGACGTGACAAGTTAGGGGTGAATTTGAAGTATCTAAGGGTCCTACAGAAAAAAAGACAATTCTAGTCTATCAAAAGCCTTGTCCAAGTCTAATTTGATTATCGTATCATAATTGGAGCTTTTTGATCTACGAAGATTATTCATAATTTCCTATTTAATAATGGCGTTATTAAAAGCTCTTCTATTCTTTGTAAGACTACATTGGAGGGGACTAATAAGGTAAGGGAATAAAGGTTTGGTCCTATTAGCAATAATCTTAGTGATAATTTTGTAAGACGTGTTACAAAGACCAATAGGTCTTATATTTTTAAGATTATTAGCATAAGGAAATTTTGGTATGAGACAAATAAAAGTCTCATTAATACCACTTGGCAAGGATTGAGTTTTGAAAACCTTGTGACAATACTTAGTAATTTAGTCACCAATGATGTGCTAGTATTTCTGGTAAAAGAAGGATGTATTCCATCCAGGTACTTTGAATGGATTAAAAGAGAAATGGCCTTGGAAATTTCCATGTTCGATAAGGGTTTATCAAGTCTACTTAGGTCAACATTGCTATGGCATAAGGGATCACTCAAGATTGCATTCTTGTGGATGATAGTTTTGGATGTCTTAAAGGCCTCCATAAATAAAGAAATAGTATGGTCTAGGATTTGCTTGGGGTCTGAAATACAGTCCCATTATCATTAGTGAAGTACATAATAACATTATGACGTTTACGGTTAGAAGCCAAAATATGGTAATACATGGTATTAGCATCACCCTCGTTGAGCCAATTGATTCTACATTGAATTTTCCAGAAATCATGCTCCATTTTTAGAATATTATTATACTCAAGTTGTAATTTAGATTCTAAGTCTTCTAAGAAGAGACAATTTTGGTAAGAAGAGGAAGACTAGATACCATTTAGTCTAGCTAGGATCCACTTTTTTTTATAAAGATGTCTCCAAACGTATTATTTTTCCACTTGATGACCTCATCCCTAAAATAGCTTTGAGAAGTAACAAGATCATTATCATTCCAACAATATTTAGTGATGTTAATAAAATTAGGGTGTCTACACCAAATTATTTCCAATCTAAAAGATTTACTACAATGATTCACATTCTTAGGAATAAGGTTAATTAGCAAGGGATTATGATCGAAATGAGTTTTTGGAAGGTCAATTACCGCTACTTTAAAATGGTAACCATTCCTTGTTAACGAAAGTTCTATCATGTCTTTCCATAATTAAACCCCTACATTTTTTTAATGGTTTGACCATGTATATTTACACCCCTTATAACATAAATCTATTAAATTACAGTTGTCAATGCTATTCCATAACGAATTTCTACGCCTACGGTTAACGGGATTTCCACCAAGTTTTTCATTTCTACTAAAAATATCATTGAAATCTCCCACTAATAACCAAGGGCCCTTATAACTATTATGAATAGTTTCTATGTTATTTCATAAGTCACATTTTTTTCAAGCGTAGTGCTAGCATAAATAGAAGAAAAAAGGCAAGTAGATTGATAGAGAAATACCTCAACAATGGCATGTATTTCTTCATTTCTCTTAACGAAGTTGTGAACCTTGACGACACTGGAATCCCATAGGATAACCATACCTCCAGACTTCCCTTCACAAGGAATCTCAATCATTTCCAAAAAAGCAAAATCACTTAGAAGAGAGATGTGATTTTTCATCCTTGTTTCCAAAAGAGTCACCATGCATGGCATATGGGTATCAAACATTTCCCTAACGTTTATGCGGAAGTTATCATTATTACCTCCATTAATGTTCCATATTATTATGTTTGTTGGTCGATACATCATTGCATGATTGTAGGTTGGGCCATTTTCCATATGTGCTTGCAGCACTAGGTTCCTCCTCAATGAAGGGACTAGTATCATCGCATGGTTCCCCACTGTTGGGACTTGTGGCAGCCGGTTGTCCATCGAGCATTTGTATAAGGTTGGTGGACAGCTCAGAATATACCTCTTCTCTTGCACTTCCCTGAAGAGATATACCTTTACATCGTTTAGACTTTAAAATTCCACCATTTCATATGACCATATAAAATTCATTCCTTCTACATGCATTTCTTGGTGATATTTTAGTTCTTACACATTGGGGTGATTTTGTGGAGGGGCTGGTTTACTGGAGGAGGGACAAATGTCTTGGTTCTGTGCTTGGTTCTGAGGTACATTCCATGGTATGAAGAATGGGTTCATGAACGAGATCTCCCCTGGTGAGAAGAAGGGGAGATCCACGAGTTTTGTGATGGAAGAGGGTTGGTGAGGAGGCGGAATCCAATGGATTCTCATTGCATGTGCTTGGCTTGCATTCATCGCGGGATCTAGTGGGTAAATAACATTGTTCGACCAAACATGTTTTTGGTAATTGCTCATAGCCATGTGCATTCCCTCGGATACTAGTTGGGCTAGGAAATGTGAGTTTTGGAGAATAATTACCGTCTCCCGGTCATTCAAGATCATGTTGAATGATATTGCATGGCCCATTAGGGCGTGCTTTATCCAGGATAATGGTTGGTGGTCTTGAGCAAGAGGGGGTTTAATGAGGAAGGTGGATTGATTTCCAGTTTGAGTGATTGTGTTTGGAGGAAGATTTGCCAGTGTGTGTGCTATTTGGTGTCGTAATATTTGGATAAGTCGGAATTTTCTTCTTTGTGAGGTTGGTAATCTTGTCATTGTTATTATCGGAATTTTGGTTTATAGAGACAATATGTGCCTCGTTGGTAGAGTAGGTAGTGATTTGAGATGTAGGTTTAGATAGGTAGGTAATTATTGAGTCTATTTGCATGCCTTTATTGCTTGAGGGTGGAGAGATTTTATCCATATTTCGGGTGTTTATAGGGTTACACACGTGTTTTGCTTCATTGGCCATTTGTGCATCCAGTGGGAAGTTATGGGTCGGGTGTTGTGGGTCCAAATATTCATCCATTCAAGTAGTAATATTTTCTAGAAGGGTATTAGAGTTGTTTACTTTAG
Source organism: Nicotiana undulata (assembly GCA_005239495.1). Lineage (NCBI taxonomy): Eukaryota > Viridiplantae > Streptophyta > Magnoliopsida > Solanales > Solanaceae > Nicotiana > Nicotiana undulata. The sequence continues at coordinate 123,867 of ML246993.1, forward strand.
CAGGTAAATCGACTGCCTCACATTGAAGATGGGAATTATGGAGGGAGTAAGAGCTGTTAATAACGTTATTAAGGATGTTTTTTGGGTGCATGGGATTAATCTAGTCTCTGACGTAATTGTTGGTTAGCCAAAGTTGCCACATCCTTATAGTGCATTCTAGGGTTTTTTTTTTGGGTTTTTAGTTTCTTTTTTATTTTGTTCGATGGGCGGATTCTCCAAATCCAAAAATTTATTTTCTATGTTATGTGACTAACTGAAGAAGAAACCTAATCATTAGAGGTGATATTTGTCTTGAAAGATTTTTATTGCTAATAGGATTATAGTTAGCATTAGTGAGTTGAGAATGAACAAATGTACCTGGAACCTCATGTGGTGTAGAATTTACTGTACATGGCTTTAGGCCTGCCACATTCTTTTTTCCATTGGCTCTTTTGTTCCTTGTAAAACTAACCGTCTGCCAAACCGCTTCATTCATTTCTTGGGTATCAATGTTAGCACTGGATTGGGGAGTCAAATGGTCTGGAAATGTTAGTGCCCTAACATGCATGGGTTTGATATATGAGCATTTCGTTGATAGTGACCTAACCTCCCACAAGCTTTGCAGAAGAAGTTCTCACCCTCATAGTGGACAATTTGTTTATGATTTCCAATGTGAATAAGAGGAATAACTGGTTCCTCAAGTGGTAGTTTGATACATAATCATGCATAACGACCCTGAGGTAGAAGATGTATATCCATCTATTTTTAATAATCTCCCAATGGTGTTGCCTATTTTCTCTAAAATGATACCATCATATAATTCTGGTAATTGTGGTAGTCGAACCCAAAAAACTATAAGAGAATTGTTTTTTTCTGCTGCTACAAAGCTAGGTTTCCATCTTTGGACTGAGAGGAAAATTCCAAAGATGAACCACAGACCATAGTGAAGGACCTTAAAAATGTGTTCCTCACAATTAAACTTAGTGATGTAATAGTCCGCCCCTAGGTTGATTAATGAAAAATTATCATGAATTTTCTAGATTTTTTGGATTTTTCTTTTTAGAAGGTTATGCTGGATTCTTTTGCCATGAATCTTAATAATGACTCAGAATCTCCATGGTTGATAGATACGGTTTTGTTCTTCCAAAGATAGATGAATTTGGTATCTCTCTATAGGAGAGAAAATTGTTTGTGGCTGACTTGATCCTTGTGCTAATGATGGATAATTGTCAAGTGTGGGGGGTTAAAACATTGATGAAGGAACCATGATCACCCGCTACTAATTTCTCTTTGAAACTTGAACCAAGACTATTAGATATAGCATGAGTGGATTTAGGGTCTATATATCAGATGGTTTGGGAGGAATTTGGTGTTATTGGTTTGAATTTTTCATGGACACTGACTTAGGTTGGGCAGTTGAAGAAGAAGGAATAAAGTCCTTGCCAAGACCGATCGAATTTGGAAAATGATGGTAGAAATTATTTGATTCCAGATCAATACGTCTACGTCTGAGTGGGGTGTTTGATTTTGGTCAGACAGATAATTAATATATGTGAACTATGTTAGCTTTGTCTTAATTTTTTCATTCATTCTAACAAAAGATAACCCCTATACTTTTTAACATTTAGTTATTTTTTACAAAATATTAATAAAACATTAGTTACTTTTAAACTTTATATTATTATTTGTTGTTGTTTTTCCAAGAGTTATGCGACCAACCTCATCATTTTTAAATCTAAAAAAGATCAAAATATTTTATTTTTTAACTTATTTAATAAATTTTAAAGAATTGCAATAAAGGTAAGTTTGTATATATTATATTTGTTTGCGTAATTAAGTCACATAATATAATAGCAATATAAGTTGATCCCACATCTACTTTCAAGAATCACAATAAGTCACCTCATAGATTTTATGGAGCATGATTTGTAGGTTAAAATATGTTCATATTAAACGCTCTCATAATAAGCGACACGTGGAGCCGAAGGCAGAAGATAAGCGAGACAAATGGCAATCAAGTTAGCAATCTCGTTTGTTCTCGAAGGGAATTTTGCTCATAAAGACGAAATAAATGTCTGGCACCCGATAACATTTAATGAAGAATATTCTATAGTATTAGTACGTAGCCCTTTATAGAGAATGTTGCATTTATATTCTGCCATTACACATTCTTCAATGGCCCCACCGTGGGACTTACTGAAGAAACTCACGGATACCGTCACAAAGTGGGCCCTGACATGGCCCATGTGGGGGTAAAAGAGTTATAGGCCCGTAAGGGCGACATATTCAGGATTGCACAAGGAGAGTCTAAATTGCTATGGGAGTTTGTGACCAAATTACAAAAAGAAAGGATGTTGCTACCGGGCGTACTGGGCGAATGGGCAGTTGAAGCATTTACTAAAGGGCTAAATCTGAGAAGTTCTGATGCTTACCATAAATTGAAAGAAAGTTTTCTCCAGTTCAAGGCTACAACATGGGCAGATGTTTCCAACTAGTATGAGTCAAAGATAAGAATTGAGGATGAACATCTTGGTTTCCCGGCATTAACCAAGGGTCGGGACAGGGAGTAGAATAACGAGAAATCGAAGGATGATTTCGACATTGATTGACGATATTCTAGAGGACGGTTTTTTCCCTATGAAAGGGTCAAGGGGCACGGTTGAGGTTTTCGGTCGGCTGATAGACTCACTATCAATATTAGAGCTAATCACCACCGGAGTAACAAATCATTGCAGGACAAGGAGATATCTGGTTCCCTAGATTCCTCCTACCCCAAGCTATCCTAATATAACTTCAACATGAGCGTAGTGGACCTAGTATTAGCTATGATGAACACCAAGGAAGCACAGTTCCTGAAGCAAATAAAATCTGATCCAAGTCAGATGGATCCTAATTTGTGGTGTGAATGCCACGGGACAAACGACCACCGGACTGGGGACTACCAGCATCTATGTGAGGAAGTGGCGACATTGCAAAAAAATGGCCACCACAAAGATTTATTAAGCTACCGGGCCCAAAACAACTACGGCCACAATCGGGATAACGCAGAACCCTCGAAAGCGGGAGATCCTACTTGTCTAACGATCAACATGATTTTTGGGGGAAACGAGATTAATGGTGAGACATTTTCAGAGGCAAAAAAGATTAAGGTTTCAGTAACCCATAGTAAGAGACTCCAGGAAGCCGCTGAGGACGACATTACTTTCACGGAGGAAGACCCAGATTGACTATTGCTATCGCACAATGATGCCCTAGTAATCTTTTTTAATTTCTTAGATTTTAAAATGTATTTTGGTGGACCCAAGAAGTTAGGCGAATATTATCCACAAAGTTTTGAGAAAGACGCATTGTTCAAGCATGAAGCAAGCAAAGCTTACCGAATGTGTCATTTCAGCCACAAAACTCCTCACCGAGTTCAAGCATGACAACCCGAGAAGAGATAATGTTGCCCATGAATGTCGAGGGGTGATGAAGACGACCTTTTTTGAAGTAGTAGAAGGCAATATGGGCTACAATATAATCCTTGGGAGACCATGGATGCAGGAGATGAAGGTTGTACTGTCAACATATCATCAACTTCTAAAATTACCAACTCTAGAGGGAATTAAAGAAAATAGCGGAGACCAATAGGCGGCAAGGGAAATGAATGCAATCTCAATCTCCTAAAGCAAAGGGAAGGAGAGTGCAACATAGCAATTACAGGAACTGATGCTTGATCAAGAGCCGAACGAAGTCAACCATGGGGACGAGTCGTTGAAATCTTATCAAGTGACAGAATATTTCATGGTACCAGAAGAAACGGACGCAACAAAGTCCACAACAAATATTTTTGAGAAGGACGCATTGTTCAAATAGTTCTTGGAGAGGAAGTTCCACTTGGTGACGGGAATAAAATGCGAGCCCATGTCATGATTAATAGAAATTCTTAAATATAAAGTTGATTATTTTGCATGATCGTATGCGGATATGATAGGTATCCCCCCAGAAGTGTTCGTGCACAAACTAAGAATGGATCCTAACATTCCTCCGGTGAGGAAAAAAATATGCCCTATTGTCGATGTTAAAAGTAAATTCATCAAAGAAGAGGTAACGCGTTCGATTGATATCGATTCCATCTAAGAGGTAAAGTATCCTGAATGGCTAGCCAATATAGTAGTAGTTTCAAAGAAAAATGACAAATTTTGCATGTGTGTAGACTATAAGGATCTAAATAAGGCGGGGCTATGGCACCCCCTTTTTCCTCGCGGAGTCCAGGTATGAGATTGGGTAAGGACTCGAAATTACCTAGAGGGGGAAGGTGTTAGACACCCCTCGAGGTCTACAACAACGGGTCCCGAACAAACTCAATTAAGCGAATTAGTCTTTAAAGGAAAGCAAAACAGTTTAAAACAAACAGATATTACTTTAAACAGGGATTAAAGGGGTCATATGTTTTTTAGCCTATAGGATCATTTTCATGCAATACTTGGTAACTTTCCCCAAATAGGGGTGTTATGCATAACATTAGTGCAGAGGTCATCATCTCTTCTACTACCCAATTACTATCTTTCAGTTATTACCTAAGCATTCTAATAGCTTCTAGTGTGTACCATATGTGTGCTCTACCCGTCCCTTACATATGGTCTCGGAGGTGTTCAGGACTTCTACTTTGGATGGTTTTAGACTCGCCTATGTTGCTTAAAAATGAGAAAAACTAAGCGACAAACAAAAAACTCATATAGGACCATCACATAAGGAGCAATTAAGGGGCCTCATGTTATAATCCACAATTAGCCAACAAATGCACGCAATTCAAACAAACAATTTTTTTATGGGTTAAGACCCTATAAGCAGGATATCTAGACGAGCATAAACAGAATATATAACATCTTTATTAAAGCGAGCAGGGGTACCTATTAGTTTGCCTACTGATTTTTGTTAATACTATGAATCTTGGCACATTTCAAGCAGCAAGAAATCACAGTTTTTAAACCTAGAAATCTTAATTATCCTACAGGCTTGCCTAAGTGATAACCGGACAGAATCCTATAGACATGGTATCTAAACTGTTAATTAGGGACTACAGTTTGTAAACGAGTTACTGATTTTAACGGGCAGATTTTATATTTTAGATCCTATAGGCATGCTTTCTATTTTACATAATTAATTAACCCCTATAGGCATGATTTCTAAGTGCTGAAATTGATTACAAATATTACTTCCTATAGACATGATATCTAAATGCAGAAAACTAATTTTATATTCATTTCCTATAGGCATGATATCTAAGTTGCAGAAATCGATTTTAACAGAATGTCATGCAAGTTCAGCAATTTACTCAAAGAAGATCCTATATACATGATCTCTAATGCACATTGAGATTTGAAAATATGCATAAACACAAGTTCTTGATGCAGAATTGATAAAACAACTTATAACAGGATTTCTAGGATGCAAAGTATGAAACTTCAATTTCAAAGGGTGAGATAAGAACCTATCAGCATAATTTCTAATGGTATGCACAAAAAGAATCACCACAACAACCTACAGGCATGATTTCTACCCGAACCTGACAAAAATATATAAAAATCCCTCCCCAGCTTTTACTAATAACCTTATATCTGTTTTTACAAGGATTATTACATTATTACGGACCAGTATAAGTGAATTAAACAATATTATTCATTACACTATAGGGAGCCTTAGCAGGCCCAACATCAACTTGGAAGCCAGGCCTTCAAGCAAGAAAATCTAATGTCCACATGTAGTCCATCCATAATACACAAAATGGGCTTCTTGTGTGTCAAAGTTACCAAAGGCCTCAATGACTCCGAGCAATGCTCACACAAAAACCTTTCACAGAAAACAATTTTGTAACATATTGGAAGACCCGCCCCAAAGTGTCGGAGTTCGGAGAAGTCTCATGCACCCTAGGCAGTGCTCACACTGGGGGGTGGTAAGACCCTATATAACTAAGAGTAGAAGTTTGAAATCAATATATAAGGGCAGGGGATAGTTTTAGAAAAAGCAGTTTGAGTTTCAGAAGCAAACAGATTCAAATTACAAGACTGCAAATAGAATAGAAACCACATTTTAGCAGGTTGGTTAAGACATAGATACCAGTAATTAAACAATCACAACAAGAACATGGACACTTTAGTTATAGACAGAACTGACCACACACATTCATAATCCTTAAGTAGGTTCTGAACAGGGAACATATAACTAAACCAAAACAAAGTTTTATATTACTGAAGTTGATTTGGTTTTATTAATTATCACTAGGTGGAATCATGTATCAAACAGAAGACATGATGAAATTTGGAATAACCAACCAGATGAACACATAGGGTAATATAGGGTAGTGGAAACTAAAACATGCTAGTTTCAAAGGGATATAAACATGTGCCATGGATCACACAGAAACATGCTAAGGTAAACTAACCATAGTACCACATAGAACATGATATGTTAACAGGAATTAAGTCATGCTGGTTAAGAGAGCAATAAACAGGAAACATAGGGAAAACAGAAGCATGTTGAGGTCTAACTACAGAGCATATAGAATGGAACATGATAATAGAAATGAAGGGATACCAGCTAAGGAGATAGCAAACCGGAAGGTGAAGACAATTGGAATCCAAGAGTCTAGCCTTCGCTTCAAGCCAGCTAGACAGTGTAACAAATTGAAGTAACAGAAAGAACTCAAGTTGTGTGCGTGTAAGTGAGTTTGTGTATCAGTGTGTGCTTGTTGTGATGACCTAAACGGTCATCCTAAGTAATTTCAGTTATATCTATGTTCCGAGGCTTCGAAAGCCTCCGTTGATCTCACCTCGATATGCGTGCGCAGCCCGGTCATGTAGCCGGGAAGTCTTAATATTGAAATTGGATGAAAAATAGAATTTTTGATATTTAAATGGACAAAGTTGACTTTAGTCAACATTTTTGGTAAATAGGCCCGGACCCGTGATGTGACATTCTCGGAGGGTCCGTAGGAAAATATGGGACTTGGGCGTATGCCCGAAATCGAATTTTGAGGTCCCAAGCCCGAGAAATGAATTTTTAAAGAAAATTATTTTCTAAAAATAATAAAGGATTTTGGAAATGAATAATTATCTGAATACCGTGTTACCGGGCCCGTATTACGGTTTCGGAGCCCGAAACAGGTTTATTATATGTTATGTGACTTATCTGTGAAATTTGGTGTAAAACAGACTCGAAATGACAGGTTTCGGATCAAAATCGGAGGAATTAGACTTTATGAAGTTTATAAGAAAATCTATGAGTTTTGAGGTTTAATTCCATGTTTTTGGTGATATTTTGATGATTTGAAAGCTTGAGTAAGTCCGTAGGATGTTTTGGGAGTGGTGTGTGTTTTTGGTTTTGAGCCCCGAGGGCTCGGGTGAGTTTCAGGTAGCTAACGGGGTGTGAAAAACATGAAACATCTGGTGTGATGTTGCAGGTTTCTGATGTCTGGTGTGATACCCTTCGCGAACGCGGCCAAGGGCTCGCGAACGCGAAGGGTAAATAGTGTGGCTTGGGTTTTGTTCTACGCGAACGCAGGGGAACGGGTGCGAACACAGAGCTATGGGGGGAACTGCTCTACGCGAACGCGACGCCCCTCTCGCGAACGCGTAGTATTATAGGGTGGGGTCTGGGGTCAGGTAGGTTGTTCTTCGCGAACGCGGAAGGTTAGGGAGTCAGACCTATGTGAACGCGACCCTGTTTCCTCGAACGCATAAGTCCCAACTGCCAACCCTTCGCGAACGTGGCCAGTGGTCCGCGAACGCGAAGGGTAAATCACTCCAGTGATTTTAATAACCCAAAAACAGAACCATCTCGGGATTCTTTCCATTTTCCACTTCTCTTTTCTTCCCCAAGCCTCCATAACCGAGAATCAAGCTACCCAACCTCCATAACTCCCTAGGTAAGTATTGTTAACATCATTTCATCTTATTTTCATCAATTAATCACTAGATTCTAGGCCTAAAATCATGAAATCAAAGTAGGAATTAGGGATTTTAGATAGAGTTGGGTTTTTTAAAATCTTGGGTGATTCAACCTCAATTTGGGGTCGAATCTTAAAACAAATTATATATTCTAACTCGTGGGGTTATGGGTTATCGAGTTTTGGTCCAAGCCACGTGTTTGGACCAAACGGGCCCGGGGTCAAAATTTGGAATCTTAGGAAGAATGCTTTGAAATAAATAATTAGGCTATGGGTTTGATTTATTGAGCCATTATTGATATACTTGGGTTGATTATGTTTAGATGATACCGTTCCGGAGTCGGATTCTAAAGGAAAGGTTGTGATTGAGGCTTGACTTGCATTTTCGGAGCCGAGGTAAGTGTTTGGCTTAACCTCAGCTTGAGGGATTAGGTATAGAGTCTTACTTGCTATGTGTAACTCATGTCCAACGTATAGGCATGGTGACGAGTGCCTATGCGTTGCGGTCAAGCATGCCCATGAGTCATTTGTGATGAACTTACTATGTTCTTATTATTCTCCGTCTTGTGAGTAATTGGTGAATTCAAAAGTGATACCTTGATGTTGTTTCATGATGGGGAGAGTTATTGAGTGATTTATTTTAGTTGAGGCTTACATTGTTGAATTTATAATTCTGATGCGAGGTTGGTTATAGATGAGACCCTTGTCGGGCATTTGTTGATGTTGTAATTGATGATTTCTCCTTGCCGGGACAATATAATTGTATTGAATACTTTCATGCACTTGAGACTTCGTAATGTTGACTTTCACATTATTGTTGCCTTGTTTAATTATCTGTCGCACGAGGGGACATGCCGTGCTGACTTTTCGTTACTTATATGCACGAGGGGACATTCCGTGCCGAGTGTCATTTTATATGCACGAGGGGACATTCCGTGCCGAGTGATCGTGAGGCTATGCACGAGGGGACATTTCGTGTCGAGTGTTATTTTATATGCACGAGGGGACATTCCGTGCCGAGTGATTGTGAGGTTATGCACGAGTGGGTCATGTCGTGCCTCTTGTTGTTCATTATCTGTTTTGAGAAGTTAAATTCCTGCCTTTCTCTTTACATTCTAGTTATTACCCTGCCGTACTGGCATTTTTGTTGCCCCTTTGACCCCCAACATGTTCTCCCCGTATCTGTCTTACTTGCTTATTTCCGTCGATATTCTCCTGTTATTATATAGAATTGCATAGGTACATATATAGTTGTCGGTCCTAGCCTCGTCACTACTTCGCCGACGTTAGGCTCGACACTTACTCAGTACATGGGGTCGGTTGTACTGATGCTACACCTGCACTTTTTTATGTTGTGTAGACTATGCAGCCGGACCCGGTGATCACTTACGGTCGGAGCACCTCACCAGTTCATACAGGAGACTTGGAGGTTTCTTCCTCAGACGTTCGTGGGCCTTGGCGTCACCTTTTACTCTTCACTTTTAGCTCTGTCGTACTTTATATTTCAAAGACAGTCCTACGTACTTATTTTCAGACCTTTGTTTTTAGTAATCTCTTAGACAAATCTTGAGTATGTGACACCAATTCTGGGATTTGTATATGGGTTTTACTTTGAAATTGCTATGTTATTTTTGGCTATTTGTTAACCTTTATATTCTTGACCATCGATGCTTTAGTTATCTTATCTGTGTTGGTAGTTAACGAATTTTATTTAGTTCAAATGTTGGCTTGTCTAGCGGGTTCAACGTTAGATGCAGTCATGGCCCGAAGGTGGGATTTCGGGTCGTGACAAGTTTATATCAGAGCCCTAGGTTGCATAGGTCTCACAACTCACGGGCAAACTCGGTACAGTCAGAGGGATCGGTATGGAGACGTCTATACTTATCCCCCAGAGGTTGAAAAGTTAGGAATAACTTCACATCTTTCATTCTCTGTCGTGCCAATTGAATTCTGAATGCTAATTGAGTCTCTATTTTACTCTCTCGCAGATGGCGAGAACGCGTGCTTCCTCATCGACCGACCAGCAGCCTGATCTTCCTATTACAGCTCTTACGAGGGGCCGAGGCCGAGGCCGTGCTAGAGGATGAGGCAAAGCTAGAGCAGCAGCTCTAGTAGAGGACCCACAGGTAGACTTTGCCGGTGAGGTTCCTACTCAGACAATCCCAGTTGGACCAGCTCAGGTCCCAGAAGGGTTCGTTGCCACCCCAG
>ML246995.1:0-10781 GCA_005239495.1 Nicotiana undulata
AGATATTATCGTGGCAAACAAATATGCCAAAGATAAAAGAGTTCCGGTAATCAACATCAGCAACACGACCAGAACATAGATATTAAAGACAATATTTACATGAACAAATATGAAGAAAGGTATACATCCACACCGATATTACACTGATTCCAGAAAGGTGTTTATTTCTGCTATCACAGTGGCAAAACGAAATGCTAATGTTAATTGGCTAAGTTAGATCTGTACAAAGTTCTATCTCCTCTAGAACACCTAGCTCAAATTCTCTAATACAAAAACTTATAGAGAATAAGCTGGCTGTTGATGTGGGAAGGGGCAACTATAAATGCCCAACAGCAAGAAAAACAAATTACACAAGTTTTCCGAACTTAACAACTCTGTCTTATTGTCCTCCGTCAGATCAAATAAGAACTCCAGAGAACTCTCGAAAATATGAGAGTTCACATTACAACTCTGCCAACTAGTGACGATACGCCCTCTATTCACGTTGTTGCTTGTAGCATCTTTTAACCAGGCAATGTTTTAGACCCCAAGTTCAGAGTGCAAATCCATAAGCGCAAGGTCATCCAAACTGAAGTTGAGATCTTCTTCACGGCCTGGTTTCAGAAAATCAAATCCATAATCGACTGCTATAGGTGCCTGCTGCTCCATTTGCTGCGCACCTCCCAACAGTTTATGGTCCGTATTCTGCTGCTGAAATGACGAATTTGAGAGCTGATTGTTGTTATAGGCATATTGCTCTTTTTGACCGGCAATTGAACCAAAGTCTTGCATAAAAGCAGGAGCCCCCGCAGGAGCAGAATCTAACATGCCCAGCAGCTCGTCTACATCAAACATCTCATCCCAACCTGTCATCAAAGACATTGATGTTGATAGATATTCTCAACAGCCCTGGAAGCCAAGTGCAGCACCCTTGTCTATTCCCAAGAAATTCAAAATGCCTGATATTCCCAAGTACGACGGGACAACAGACCCACGTGATCATGTAACTGCATTTACCACCGGAGTAAAAGGCAACGACCTGACTAAACAAGAAATTGAGTCAGTACTAGTCAAAAAGTTCAGAGAGACACTCACCAAAGGAGCACTAACATGGTATTCTCTTCTACCTGAAAATTCTATTGACTCTTTTGTTGAGTTTGCAGATTCTTTTATAAAAGCGCATTCCGGTGCGCAAAAAGTCGAAAAAAGAATGGAAGACATATTCAAAATAAAACAAGGAGACACGGAAGTGCTTTGTGAATTTGTAGACAGGTTTCAACAAGAAAGAATGTTGCTACCAAGGGTACCCGACAATTGGGCTGCCATGGCATTTGCAAGCAATTTAAATGACAAAAGCTCAGAAGCCACGCGAAGACTCAAAAAGTTTGAGAGAATTCTCTGTCACGACGTGGAACGATGTCTATAACAGGTACAACACTAAGCTAAGAATATAAGAAGACACCATCGCTCAGTCAAAAGCTGAAGATCGAGCCAGTTCTAGACGCTCCGAACCAGAAATGAGAACAGGTAAGAACAGGTACGACCCTTATATGGGACCTTCGGGATGAAAACATCGTCCCATATTTGAAAACACCCTGTCAGAATATAGACCATCAAATAGAGATACGAGTTCATCCTCATCAAGATCCAGAAAGGATCGGGATGAACGAAATAGAGGTAATACAAGAATTGGAGACTACAACTTCAATGTAAGTACTTATGAATTAATTATAGTACTGAGAAATATGGGTGATAAGGTCTGATGTCCCAAAGAAATGAGGTCGAACCCGAATAAAAGGAATCCAGACTTCTGCTGTGAATCCATAACGATCATGGGCACAGAACATCAGATTGTAGATTATTGCAAGGTGAGGTAGAACAATTATTAAGACAGTGCTATCTAACAGAACTATTTAGTGAAAAAGGTAAACAAGCATATATGAAGAACAAGCAGGAGCCCCCAAAACCACCATCTCCAAAGCGAACAATGAACGAGATACATGGAGGAGAGGAGGTGAACGGAGTAATCTGCAAGAGAACAACAAAGTTCACAATTACACCCGGAAGCGGACTCGTGAAGACGTGGAAGCAGACATTATATCATTCAACGATGCAGATATCTCCGGATTAATGCTTCCATACAACGATGCACTGGTAATATCCCTACTTATACATGACACTAACGTAAAAAGAGTGTTGATTGATCCAGGTAGCTCAGTCAATATCATTTTATCGAGAGTTGTGGAAGAAATGCTAATGGCGCATCAAGTAATCCCAAAAGCACGAGCCTTATCTGGATTTGACAACTCTACGGTCATAACAAAAGGGGAAATTAAGCTTAGCACCTATGCAGAAGGAGTAATCAAAAATACTATATTTCAAGTCATTGATACTGATATGGCTTACAATGTAATCATGGGGAGGCCATGGATCCATGACATGAAAGCAATACCATCTACCTTACATCAAGTAATTAAATTCCCTTCCAAATATGGAATTCAACAGATTTGAGGCGATCAACAAACCTCAAGGATTATAAATTATGTAGTACACTCTAACAAAAAAGAATAAGCGGAAGAATCAAAAAACGAGGAAATCGTCCAAACAGGTACGGAAAAAACTGTTATCCAAACAGGTACGGAAGAAGATAGCCACGAGAAGGTGAACCGAGTCACCACAGAAGAAGTATCAGAACATACGGACATGGATTCAAGACCTAATGTCATTCAGGAACCAGAAGAAGACGAACGTATCAAAACAACTACAGAGGAGCTCGAAGTTGTTCCACTATTCGAGCAGAAGCCAGAATAAAAAGTTCACATAGGCACGAGGCTAAGCCCCAGCAGAAGAGGTAATTTAATTAAATATTTAAAGGCTAAAGCAGATTGCTTTGATTGGTCCCATTCAGACATGACAGGTATTCCTCCAGAAGTGATGACTCATAAACTAAATGAAGATCCATCCTTCGTGCCTGTCAAGCAAAAGAAAATAAAGCAAGGACCATTGAAGAACCAAGTGATCGACGAAGAAGTACAGAAACTCTTGAAAATTGGTTCAATACGTGAGGTAACATACCCTAACTGGTTAGCCAATACTGTAGTGGTGCCCAAAAAGAATGGTAAATGGAGATTATGCGTAGATTACACAGATTTAAATAAATCATGCCCTAAAGACTCGTTTTCATTACCGCACATAGATCAAATGATTGATGCCACTTCAGGTCATGAATTGTTAATCTTTCTAGATGCGTACTCTGGTTATAATCAGATAAAAATGGATCCCTCGGACGAGGAAAAAACTTCCTTTATTACAAACAGAGGGACTTATTGTTATAAAGTCATGCCTTTTGGCCTGAAAAATGTTGGAGCCACGTATCAAAGGTTGGTGACCAAGATATTCCAAGAACATATGGGGGAAAAAATGGAGGTATACATTGATGACATGGTAGTGAAATCAACACAAGCAGAAGATCATTTCCAGCATCTTTCAATTACCTTTGAAATCCTACGCAGGTATAATATGAAACTGAATCAAGAAAAGTGCGCCTTTGGCGTAGAATCAGGTAAGTTTTTGGGTTTCCCTGTGTCAAATAGAGGACTAGAAGTAAATCCTGCTCAAATTAAAGTTATTGATGAAATACCCAATATACTTACGAGCAAGAAAGAAGTTCAAAGACTAACAGGAAGAATTGCATCTTTAGGAAGATTTATCTCCAGGTCTTCGGAGAAGAGTTTTAAATTCTTTTCAGTTCTTAAAAAGCAAAATCAGTTCTAATGGACTGAAGAATGTCAACAGGCTCTAATTCTGAAGGCCTATCTATCAAAACCCTCGTTGTTGTCTAAGCCAAAAGAGGGGGAAAGGCTGTATGTCTACCTTGTCGTTGCAAAAATTGCCGTAAGTGCAGTACTGGTAAGGGAAGACAAAGGTACACAATCTTCCATTTATTATGTAAGCAAGTCCTTATTAGATGCAGAAACTAGATATCCTCATCTGGAAAAATTAGCCTTAGCTCTAATCATGGCAGCTAGAAAGTTTAAGACCATATTTTCAGTGTCATCCAATCACTGTTGTAACCTCATACCCATTGAGAAATATTTTGCATAAGCAAGAATTATCAGGGAGATTAGCTAAGTGGATAATAGAATTAAGTGAACATGACATAATATATCAGCCTAGGACTGCAATAAAGTCTCAAATTTTAGCTGATTTCGTCGCTGATTTTAATACTAGCATAATACCTGAAGTGGAAAGAGAGTTACAACTTTTTAACGGGGCTAATCCAGGAATATGGACCCTATTTACAGACGGCTCTTCTAATGTAAAAGGAGTTGGCCTGGGAATTGTTTTAATATCACCTACGGGTGAAAAGATACGACAAGATATTAAATGTTATCCCATAACTCACAATGAAACAGAGTATCAAGCTGTCATTGCAGGGCTTGAATTGGCACGAGAACTCTCAATCGAGCAGATCGTGATCAAAAGNTTCTACATCAAACATCTCATCCCAATTAAGGTTGTCCAGATAATCACGGCTAAACTTGAGCATATCTTGATCGATACTTTCTATACTTGTAGGCTCTTCTTTAGCTTCAACAACGCCCATCTTGCTCTCGGCTTCGTGTTTCTCTGAAGTCAATGGTGTGGAAGCTTCATGGATGTCTGTTGTCACGCCATCAATTCTTGATTCACCTTCTCCATTTTCGAATTTTATCTCAGAGACACCTTTCTGTTCACCAGCTGGACACACATCAGAGAGACTAGAACCGGCCGTGGAGTCAGATGCAGATGTAGTTGCCCAAGAAGAATCAGCCTTGGAAGACTCCTTTGACGAAGGATAGTTGGGAAGATTAAGCCTTGCGGAAGGACCATACATAGCTCTAGCAGCTTCATCATAGGCAAGAGCAGCTTCAATTGCTGTGCCAAAAGTACCTAACCAGAGCCTACTGCCTCTATTGGGTTCCCTGATCTCAGCAACCCATTTTCCCCATGTCCTTTGCCTAACACCTCTGTAATTACAACGTGAATTTTCAGGTCCTCCTTTACCCTTCATACACCCCTTCTTTGAACCTTTGGCTGGAACTTTTCGCACTGGCTTCCCTTCATCATCAACACAGTCTAGCTTCTGGTTATACTCTTTCCACTTAGCAAGCGTCTCTTCCACATTCTTTGTTCCATCCCTTCTACTCCTTGATTTCCTCTTTCGAGAACAATCCAAAGTCATTTTAGGAGCCTGATCCAGAATAGCCATCTTTTGATTTCTGTAGGCAACAAAAACCACCGTCAGATACAATTGTTCACAAAATAAGCAACTCTGCATCCCAACTGAGCCTTAAAGCTTTAACAAAAAACATGTAGGAAAAACAATTCTACCAACAATTGATATATCCACCGATTTTTATTTATCTATTTTGCAAACCCTACTTGTCTAGTTTTTACAGCTATTAGGAGTACAATCCAAAAAAAAACCTACACTATACCCTAAAAAAATAAGGGTGAAAACCAAAATCAGGAAATAATGAACCACATGATTACACTTATTGCACATTTTAACAAACAGAAGAGAGACCTAACTTCCTCTTAAAACGCAGAAGTGTGAATCATAGCTACTTTCGGATCCAGTAACATATACATATAGAAAAGAAGACCAACATAATAGAGAATAAAATCACATCTAATCAAACTAATCAAATATTAAGAAACCAATATTGAAACCAAAAAGCCCAAGACATAAACCAGTATTGAAAGCGTAATTCCAATAACACCTAAGCGAAGAGATTAACATACCTCGACATGCACCAACAATCGCTCTTTTTAAAAGAACCTCTACAATCAAGAATCGCGCTTGTTTCACGAAAACCTAGCTTTGTTCTTCTCTCTTGTCTTTGTATTTTCTTCTTCTTGGTCTATAATTTATCAAATTGCTGAGTTTGTTTTTTGGAGTGTGGTTTATCTGAAGATCTTTTGTACAGGATGAGAATCAGAAATCCATTAGTAACATAGCTAAATGCTTATTTATAGCCTTCTCCAGATATTTCTAGTACTTTATGATATTTTCATTTTTTTATTTAATTCCTATATATGGTGACGTGGCAATAGTTTAGTCGAGTCGTGGATTTTGAGATACCGCATAATTCAGCACGTGTCACCTGAAGCTTCGGGAACCACTCGTTCAACTTTTTCTTTGTGACATTATAGCTAAAGGTTTTTATTTGACCTCAATCTTTTAGCTTAATTTCTATTATACCCTTAGTTCGCGATAGGTCTAAATCCTTCGCCAGTCTTGTATTAGCTGCCTAAAACTGTAAATCCAACTACCAAACTAACAGGAGCCAGCAGTTTTGCAAGTTGCAAGTGGATACTTTTGACATTGATAATCACATGGATAATGAAGTGTTACTATTCAATGCCACTTGGGTTAATAAAACATTGTACTAAAACCAAGTTGGGGACAGACAGACTGTCCAAAGTAAAACATCTCGAAGCGGCCCAACCCAAGAGGAGCCCTTATGGAAAGACATGTTATTGTAAACAGACGAAAGCCGATCAGAAAAGGAAGTGAAAGAAGATTGTTTGGTTCAAATATTACAAACATATCCCTTAATTATTACTCCTTCCGTTCTAATTTATCTGAACATATTTTACGGTGAACGAAATTATAAAATAAATAAAACTTTCGAAATTTATGGTGTTAAACAAATCAAAAGAGGCAGAGGATATATATGTGATTAAAAACTTCTTATTAAAAATAAAATTATTAATTTAAATTAAATTATTACCAAACTTAAAAAGAAAACGAATTAAAAATAATAAGTTCACGCAAGCTATAATAGAAGGAGCATGTGATAGCGGTAATTAAGGTGTAAATATTGAACAAAAAGAGTTAAAAATAATGCTAACCTGACTACATTCATTATAGGAAATATGTGTATATAAAGAGGGGGGCCGATATTTATCTTCTATGTTTTCAATTTTCTATTTAGTTCTTCTAAATGAACAACGCCAAGGACAAAACAAAAACACCGTCATCCATTACGCCGCAATATTAGAGCAGTCAGCTCAGTAGATTCTTTAAGTCTAACGCATACATCGATGTATTACCTAGACGACACGTGGCGCACATGCAGAGTTTGAGGGAGTATCTATTGGTCCCCACTTAATCGTTAGCAAGAACCATACTGGTCACTTCGATCGGCAAGCATGCCTCCGTGCCACTATCACAACCTCGCAATATATTCTTATATTCGATCCGTTTTAATTTAAATAATATAATGTGATTTGGCACAAAATTTAAGAAAACAAAATGAGCCAAAATATTTGCATGACAACATTAATTTTTTTAAGGATAAATTGAAAAGTTTAAATTTAAATTGTTTTTAAATATAGAAATATATTATTCTTTTTAAAATAGACTAATAAGAAAAGTGTGTTATTTAAATTGAAACAGATCGAATACTTTTTGGCTTAGTAGCCTCTTTGCTTGTGCTATTATTTGGCCAAAAAAGCATTTTTGGTCAAAAGTATTTTTTCTTAAAGTATTTAGCGTTGAGAAGGGGAAAAAATATTTTTGAGTAGAAACAAAATCGTGTTTTGAGAAGCATAAAAAGGTCAAATAAAGTTCAAAAATACTTTTTTTTAATAATCTTTTTGGAAAAGATACACTAAAAAACACATATTGAAAGGTTGGTCAAGCTCATTGCAATTAGTATTTGCTGTGGAATACTTTGTTCCATATGGAATTGCTTTGTTCCTTGATGCTTTTATTATCCACTTAGATATTCATTGGCATTTAGAGCACCAAGACGTACTGAGTTTGCTAATGCTTTCCTTTGATCGAGTTCTGTTGCCCCTTTGGAGTTCCCATGCATCAAACGATTGCAAATGTTTCTATCACTGAGTTTGCTTATACTTTACTTTGATCGACTTCCATTTATTCTACTTATAAATAAGATTGCATTTTGTGAATGTACTCATGACATACTCTTACCAAGTTTTGCAAGGGAGTTATGAGATGGTCTAACAGAAGTGGGAGGCCAGAATTTCAGAGATATGAATGGGCGTGACCATTAATACTGATAGCTGTACTTGTCCCTACTCAATAAATTCCGTCACTCCCTTACTTTAAGGAGCATGGATTATCACCACCAAAGCAGGGGTGGACCTACGTTAAGAGTAGGGGTCACCGGAATCTGTTGGTCTCGGCGAAGTCACTGTATATATATATATATATATATATATATGAAGGATCCCTTAAATATTTTATTGATGCCCCTAAAGTCAGAAAATGCTGCATGTTAAAGTTGATTGCGTGTATTGCTAGAGCTTTCTACTCGTGCTTTTTTTAGGTTTTCCTTGTACTTTATTGATTTCAATTATTGCTTTACGTAGTAGCCAACTTATTCATCTGTTTTATTTTATCTTTTTAATTCAATTATCATTTACTAATGCTTGATCATAATATTAACTTAATTAATATTATTCTTTTTCACGACCCTCCCCCAAAATCAAAAGCTCCAAACTGTAGCTCCTATCTCTATATATGGAAAATTACAAACCCTTTTTCCTTGCTTCGGCAAATAGCAGTATGTAATGATTCTGGCACTGGCGATTGAGAATCTATACTTTGTTAATAAGTTATCATAATCACAAAGTTTTTAAAGGGTTGCACGCCCAAAATTGTTGCTAATAATTAGCAAATCTAAAAACAGTGCCCTTGTTGCGCTCAAATCCTGGGTTCTGCACCAAAGGATGTGGCGCGCTGGATGACACTACTCTTCCCTTAACCAGAGATCTCGGGTTCGAGTCTTGAGTATGAAAAAATCCTTGGTCAGGAGCGCTTTCCTCCCCCCTCCCCCCCCCCCCCCCCCCNGCGCTCAAATCCTGGGTTCTGCACCAAAGGATGTGGCGCGCTGGATGACACTACTCTTCCCTTAACCAGAGATCTCGGGTTCGAGTCTTGAGTATGAAAAAATCCTTGGTCAGGAGCGCTTTCCCCCCCCCTCCCCCCCCCCCTCCCCCGCGAATGAGGCCCTACGCGGCACGAATCCGGATATAGGCGGGCTTCAATGCAGGTACCAAACACCGGGTAGGAAATAAAAAAAAGGAGCATGAATTATATGTGGGGTAGAGTGGCAAACAGAGGCATAGTTAGTATTTTGAGTTTATACATTCTGAATTCTAAAAATGGTAATTTATTGGAGGTTTTGATAAATATCTATACTTCCTCCTTTCACTTTTACTTGTCCGTTATTCTACATTTCACTTTTACTTGTCACTTTTAGCATATCAAAAGAAGACAATTACGGCCCGAACTGAGAATCGCAGCACAACCTTAGTCGTTTCGCCCCGCATTTGAGTGCTAGTCTTAGTCCTGCAATTACGGCCTCATACTCGGCCTCGTTGTTAGTGATGTCCGAGCCCCTTATGGACTGGCGAATCACTTCACATGTTGGGACTTCGTGTACGAGTCCCAGACCGAACCCTGACGCATTAGATGCATTGTCATTGTATAGGACCCAGAGGCCGTGTATCTGGGAAGAAGCATGGACAACTTCCTTTTTTTACTTCGGGCAGTATGTGTGCACTGACGTTGGCATGGACCTAAGACTTTATCACTGTTCGCGATCGATATGTAATATCGTGCTCGCTTAGTTCGATGGCCCATTCGGCTAATCTGCTCGAAAGTTCGGGTTTGTGTAAAATTCTTCTTAAGGGGAAAATTATGAGGACCGAGATGGGGTGGCATTGGAAATCTGGTCTAAGCTTTCGTGAAGCTACGACTAAGGTTAGAGCTAGTTTTCCAAGATGGGGGTACCTCGTCTCGACGTCGACTAGTGTCTTGCTAATGTAATAGATGGGAGATTGCGTATCATTATTTTCTTTATGTAAGACTGCGCTCACAGCTACTTCGGACACGGCGAGATAGATGAGGACATGTTGTCATGGTTCTGGTTTTGAGAGCAACGGTGGTGAGGTTAGGTACACCTTAACTCCTTCAGTGCTTGGACGCACTCAAAGGTCCATTGGAGGTCATTCTCCTTTCTGAGTACGCCGAAGAACTAGTGGCACCTATCGTAGGATCGTGAGATGAACCTTGACAGAGCGACGATACGGCTAGTTAGCTTCTGGGCTTGCTTTTTGGTGGTCAAGTGCTCTGGTATACCCTCGATGGCCTTGATTTGGTCGGGATTGACCTCGATACCCCGCTGCGACACTATGAAACCCAAGAATTTTCCTGAGGTCGCGCCGAATGCACACTTTTCAAGGTTCAATTTCATGACGTATTGCGTGAGTATGCCGAAGGCTTCTCTTAAATGGTCAATGTGAGCTTCTTTCTTTTTGTACTTGACCAACATGTCGTCGATGTATAACTCCATCATTTTTCCGAGTTGTTCTTTGAACATCTTCGTCACCAGTCTTTGGTAAGGTTCCCCCGCATTTTTAAGTCTGAAAGGCATGACCTTGTAGCAGTACGTCCCCTGGTGGGTGATGGAGGTGATATTTTCCTGGTCCTCTTCCTCCATAAGGATCTGGTTGTAACCCGAGTAGGAATCCAAGAAACTCAACAACTCATGCTAGTTGTCAAATCGATGAGCTGGTCGATATGAGGTAATGGAAACGAGTTCTTCAGGCAAGCTTTGTTCAGGTCGGTGAAATCTACGCACATTTACCACTTGCCTTCTTCTTTTTCACCATGTTCACGTTGGCGACCCATTGGGAGTACTTCGACTCACTGACAGAGCCTGTGAAACCCCACGTGTTATTTTTCTCTCTTCTCTTACGTAAAATACGTAACGTGGCGT
>ML246996.1:0-12719 GCA_005239495.1 Nicotiana undulata
CAAAATATCCAAAAATGCATAGATTCAAGCCTAGGAACTTAAGAATTTTCAAGAATTCACTTCTGACGCCGATCCACGTCTAAACTCGTCCGAATGACCACATATTTTGCACACAGGTCATAAATGACATTTCGGACCTGCTGTCGCTTTCGGAATTCCATTCCGAGTCCGATATCAAAATCTCACGTATCGGCCGAAATCGCCGAAAATCTAACTTTCGCCAATTCAAGCCTAAATCTACGTCTGGCCTCAAAAACACATTCCGAACATGCTCCCAACCCCGAAATCACTCAACGGAGCTGACGGAGTCGATAGATTTCCATTCCGGATCCGTCTTCATACAGCTCCCGCTCCGGCCCAATTTCTAAGGTCAAAGCTCACCTTAAAGGACTATATGTCCAAAAACACTCCNTACCGGCCAGGTCGTTATAATTAGATCAAGAGAGATCGGATGGCTGAGATTGGATCTTTGATTCAATAAGCAAAACGACGTACTTTTAAGTCAAAACTACATCGTTTTGAGCTCTTCCTTGGACAATCACTTAATGGACTGGGTATGGATGAATTGGGCTCAAGTTTTGGGCCAATTTGGCTCAATTTTAATTAAAATACAATAGCCCAATTCCTTAAACCCTAATCATCTTATTTAATCCTAGAAAAATTATACAAGTAGAAAGAAAATATTTTTGGGATATATAATTTAAATATGCCAACTAATTTACACAAGTAAAAGGTAAAAATATTTTTTGGTATTTTTAATAAAGAAATGCAAAATAAAAAGTGCACAAACAACTAAAAATCATCGAAATACTAGTATTTCTAAGGGAGTTAAAAGCATGCAAAAATTAGGTATTCACATCTTCCCCTCTTTTCTCGAGAACATGAAGAGTTTTCGTGCAAAGAAAAGTGAATCCATCACTAATTTTTGCTCACACATCACTACAATGAAGCATTTTGAAAAAGGTGACCGAACCTTGCTTCCGAGGTTGCCTACATATCCTTGGCTATAAAGGAATCTGGTCAGTGTAGTTCTGGGAAAAATATTTGGTAGCTGGGACTACCGAACATTGGAGTTAAGACTGTTGTTGTTGTTGTTGCTGTTGTTGTTACTGTTACTTGCTGCTTACATCAAAAAGAAAAGGAGAACTACATATTGCTGCAAGCTAAGAGTTACAAAATTCCTATCTATGAGTCTTCGGGAGTCAAATCTTGATTCTTGACCTGCTCGCTTGTGTTGACCTTAGATTGGATCTTGATGCTCTTTGAAGAAAAGACTATGACTCATTCTTGATTGCTTGATTTCTCGATCAGGATTTGGAAAAATGAAATTTGAGAAGCTGGACTGTTGACACATTATCAATGCTAACTCCAACTATCTTGTGATCGAAAGACTTCTTTCTTATGATGAGAAACTAAAATCGCAAGCTTTAACCGTCACCTGTGTTCTACGGCGGGGCCTTAAAAGGCATTAAAGATGAACAAAATTTTTTTGCCCCAGTCTGGACTAGGAAAATTTTATGAGTTATCAGAGAAAGCTATAAACTATCTAATTTATTGAAAGGCACACAGAAACAGTAGAATAAACTAGCTAAAAGAGATAAAATTTGTAATGAGGGATTGTGTACCCTACGTTACCAAGAGGATAGGTAACCAAGGTTGGGACCCTGTATTACTGAAAAGGAATGTAACCAGGGGTTGGTACCCTATATTACTGGAAAGGAATGTAACCAAGGGTTGGCGCCCTGTATCACTAAGGATGAATGTAACTAGGGGTTGACGCCATGTATTACTGGACAGGAATGTAACCAGGGGTTGGTACCCTATATTACTGGGAAGAAAATGTAATCAGGGGTTGGTACCATGTATTACTGAAAGGAAATGTAATCAGGGGTTGGTACTCTGTACTACTAAAAGGAAATGTAGCCAGGGGTTGGCGCCCTGTATTACTAGGAAGAAAATGTAACCAGGGGTTAGTACCCTGTATTAATGGAGAAGAATGTAACCAGGGTTGGTACCTTGTATTACTGGAGAAGAATGTAACCAGGGGTTGGTACCTTGTATTACTGGAAGGAAATGTAACCAGGGGTTGGTACCCTGTATTACTGGACATGAATGTAACCAGGGGTTGGTACCCTATATTACTGGAAAGGAAATGTAACCAGAGGTTGGCACCCTGTATTACTGGAGAAGAACGTAACCAGGGGTTGGTACCCTGTGTTACTGCAGAAGAATGTAACCAGGGGTTGGTACCCCGTATTACTGGAAGAAAATGTAACCGGGGGTTGGTACCCTATATTACTGGGAAGGAAATGTAACCAGGGGTTGGCACCATGTATTACTGGAGAAGAACGTAACCAGGGGTTGGTACCCTGTATTACTAGGAAGGAAATGTAACCAAGGGTTGGCACCTTGTATTACTGGAGAAGAACGTAACCAGGGGTTGGTACCCTGTATTACTGGAGAAGAATATAACCAGGGGTTGGTACCCCATATTACTGGAAGGAAATGTAACCAGGGGTTGGTACCCTATATTACTGGGAAAGAAATGTAACCAGGGGTTGGCACCCTGTATTACTGGAGAAGAACGTAACTAGGGGTTGGTACCCTGTATTACCGGAGAAGAATGTAACCAGGGGTTGGTACCCCGTATTACTGAAAGGAAATGTAATCAGGGGTTGGTACCCTGTACTACTGAAAGGAAATGTAGCCAGGGGTTGGCGCCCTATATTACTGGGAAGAAAATATAACCAGGGGTTGACACCCTGTATTACTGGAGAAGAACGTAACCAGGGGTTGGTACCCTGTATTACTGGAGAATTAATGTAACCAGGGGTTGGTAACCCGTATTACTGGAAGGAAATGTAACTAGGGGTTGGTACCCTATATTACTGGGAAGGAAATGTAACCAGTGGTTGGCACCCTGTATTACTGGAGAAGAACGTAATCAGGGGTTGGTACCCTGTATTACTGGAGAAGAATGTAACCAGGGGTTGGTACCCCGTATTACTGGAAGGCAATGTAACCAGGGGTTGGTATCCTGTATTACTGGACAGGAATGTAACCAGGGGTTGGTACCCTGTATTACGGGGAAGGAAATGTAACCAGGGGTTGGCACCCTGTATTACTGGAGAAGAACGTAACCAGGGGTTGGTACCCTGTTTTACTGGAGAAGAATGTAACAAGGGGTTGGTACCCTGTATTACTGGAGAAAAAGGTAACTAGGGGTTGGCACCCTGTATTACTGATAAAGTGTTGAATTCCTCTAGGCGAAATGGTTCTACCTGAGTTAAGATACGTAAAACATCCTGAGCGAAGAGTACTTCTACCAAGAACTATGAGCTAGATCCCCCTAGGCGAAATGGTTCTACCCGTGTTAAGCTACGTAAAACACCTTGAGCGAAGAGTACTTCTACCCGAAACTATGAGCTGGATCCCCCTAGGCGAAATGGTTCTACCCAAGTTAAGCTACGTAAAACACCCTGAGCGAAGAGTAATTCTACCCGGAACTATGAGCTGGATACTCCTAGGAGAAATGGTTCTACCTGGGTTAAGCTACGTAAAATACCCTGAGCGAAGAGTACTTCTACTCGGACCTATGAGCTGGATCCCCCTAGGCGAAACGGTTCTACCTGGATTAAGCTATGTAAAATGACTTGAGCGAAGAGTACTTCTCCCAAAAATATGAGCTGGATCCCCCTAGGCGAAACGGTTCTACCTGAGTTAAGCTACATAAAACAACCTGAGCAAAGAGTACTACTACCCGAAACTATGAGCTGGATCCCCCTAGGCGAAATGGTTCTATCTGAGTTAAGATACTAAACTAGGAGGTGTGAAGAGTAGTGAAGCATGCTAAAAATAAAAGAAAATGGAGATTTTAAGGAGCTTACGTTCGGTGACATTCGTCCTTCAAGAATCGCCATTCTGCACTGCTTTGTTCCTGCTTCAAACAAAGAAAAATTTATGAGTTTTCAAAGTGGTGGTTGGTTTGTGGCCTTGATAGCCTATTGTGGTTTGACTTCACGGCCTCTCCGCGGCTGAAGAGCTGATTCTATCAGTATGGTATCGAGGTTCTCGAATACTCTATCACGGCCTCTCCGCAATTGAAGAATCGATTCTATCAGTATGGTACCGAGATGCTCGGCTAATCTGTATCATTTCCTGGAGACCTTGGTTTTCCAATGTTGCCCCCAACTGTTTCATACCCAGACGTCCTTGGTATTTCTACCTTTGTCTCTGAGTCAATGCAATTTTTCTTTAAAAATCAAACTCAGTTGTCTTGCACCTAGTACCGATTTGTGTCTGCAGTGCTTATCAACTTTTCTCATGAAGAGGTCTTGCTTAGGCAAACTTTTCAGTTTCTTTGAGACACTTTGTTTGCCTTATCAATTGAGATCACAGACGGATTCGTGCCTTCTTCAATGCTGTATATGCCCCAAATTGTGCTCAATATTTTGGGAAACTGTAGCCAGTTTTGCAGCCATCTCTTTTCTTTGCTTTTGAGGAAAGATTAGACCGAAAGGGACTCAAAGAAAAATTATGGGTAAAAATAGAAGAATAATTGAAGGTGAAAACGAACTGTGCATAAATGAAAGGCGTCCCTTTCGGGAAAAGGAATAGGGAGACTTATCTGGAAGTATGTGCTGACTCCAATGATTCATCACATGCATTTTGGACTGGATTCCTGATCTGTCCGAGCTGTCTAATTCTCTTAATCCGTCGCAAATGTTCATCTTGAAACTGTCTTGGTTGTGCTCATGTCGGTGTATCGAACACCCTCATTCGGCTAGTAGCGCCCTTTGCGGGTTTTCGCTAACTGACCTCTCTCATTCTCTACTCACCGTCGCCTTACAGCGCCCATATGGGTTTTCACCAATAAGACTCTCTCATTTCTCTACTCACTGGCGCCTTACAGTGCCCATACGGGTTTTCACCAATAAGACTCTTTTTTTTTATTGTTCTTTTTTTTTTATTCTTTTTTTTTAACTGAAATACGACATGCGGAAGTTTGCCCAATGGCCCTGGCACGGGGACTTCAAATATTCCCAAATATCGATTGGAAGTTCTTAACAGTGAGGAGGCGAAAAGAACCTTGAACTGAATAACAACTTTTGGAACCGCTTCTACAGAAAAAGTCGTAAAATAAAACAAACTTCTGCCCCAGTTTTGGAGTATTGGGAATATGGATTTTTTGTTGTGATGGGACCGAACCCAGGGTAAGGCTGCCTACGTATCCTTTCGGAATCAGGTCGGACGTAGTTCAATGACTCAGAAGATTTGTTGTTTGAGCTTTTTTTTTTTGCTTTTACAAGTACACAGGTTCCAAAAGGTGGAAAACAAAGAAGACAAATAAGGCTCAAAAGGTTAACAAAAGGGTGACACCTATTTGGAATGGCGAGCAATGATAGCCTTCGTCATCTCAATCTGAGAAAATCATGTGTGAAAGTTCCATACTGGGTATATATCAGACATAATATCTTTTGACTACATCTGCGTTAATAGTCGTGTCTGGTACCCGTCCTTCTTCATCTACCAAGTGCAAGGCCCCTTTTGGTAACACTTTCTTGATGATGTAAGGTCCTTGCCAGTTTGGGGCGAACTTTCCTTTAGCTTCTACTTGGTGTGGAAGAATGTGTTTCAGAACGAGTTGGCCTACCTCGAAGTGCCTTGGACACACTTTCTTGTTGTAAGTGCGTGCCATTCTTTGCTGGTATAACTGGCCAAAGCACACTGTTGCTAGCCTCTTTTCATCAATCAGCATTATTTGTTCTAATCGGGTCTTTACCCATTCTGTATCTTCAATCTCCGACTCCGCAATGATCCGAAGAGAGGGAATCTCAACTTCAGCTGGTATTACAGCTTCTGTTCCATATACCAGCAAATAAGGCGTTGCACCAACAGATGTGCGAGCAATCGTGCGGTATCCCAAAAGAGCAAAAGTCAACTTTTCATGCCGTTGTTTGGAACCTTGGATCATCTTCCGAAGAATCTTCTTGATGTTCTTGTTCACCGCTTCAACGGCTCCATTGGCTTTTGGCCGGTAAGGGGTAGAATGGCGACAAAAGGCCAGGGAGAGGACATGGGATGCAGCTCCGAAGGTGGCGAGTGAATCAGTTCACCATGAATCTGGCATTGGTGACACTTGCGAACAAAAATGAAGCAATCTCGCTCCATAGTAAGCCAATACCCTTCCCGCATAATCTTCTTCTCTAGAACATATCCATTCATGTGAGGTCCGCATACCCCCGAATGCACTTCACTCATGATCCGCTCAGCTTCTGTGGCATCTATGCACCTCAACAAGTTCAAATCTGGGGTCCTTTTGTACAAAATTTCCCCATTCAGGAAGAAACCGCTGGCAAGCCGCCTTATAGTTCTTCTTTGATCTCCTTGGCATGCTCTGGGTATTCCCTTGTTTTCAGGAATCGTTTTATGTCATGATACCATGGTTCACCATCTGGTTCTGTCTCAATAGTGTTTTAGTAACTGTGTTGATTCCGAACTTCGATTTACAATGGATCAATATGAGTGTTTCCTGGATAAGGGAGCATTGAGGCTAAAGTAGCCAAGGCATCGGCTAGCTCTATATGAAACCTAGGAATGTACCTAAACTCGATAGATTTGAATCTTTTGCTCAAGTCTTGTACACATTGCCTGTATGGAATAATCTTGATGTCTCGAGTCTCCCATTCGCCTTGGGCTTGCCGGATAAGCAAGTCGGAATCTCCATTACCAAAAGTTCATGCACATCCAAATCGAGGGCCATTTTTAGACCCATGATACAAGCTTTGTATTCTGCCGTATTATTGATACAGAAGAATCGAAGTCGGGTCGTTGCAGGGTAATGTTGTCCGATAGGTGAGATAAGGATTGCCCCGATCCCAACTCCTTTGATATTGACAGCCCCATCAAAATACATTTTCCATACGTGGTTATCATCTAGAGCTACTTCCTCTATTGAGTTGACCTCTCCGTTTGGGAAGTATGTGCTAAGTGGCTTGTACTCATCATCAACTGGATTCTCTGCCAAATGAATTGCCAAAGCCTGTGCTTTCATCGCGGTGCGAGTGACATAGACGATGTCGAACTCTATGAGTAGAATTTGCCATTTCGCGAGCCTGCCAGTGGGCATTGGCTTTTGGAAGATGTACTTCAAAGGATCCATTCTGGATATGAGGTAAGTAGTGTAGGCCAATAGATAATGCCTTCGCTTCTGAGCGACCCAAGTCAAGGCACAACATGTCCTCTCTAAAAGGGTGTACTTAACCTCATAATTGGTGAACTTCTTGCTCAAATAATAGATTGCATGTTCCTTTTTACTTGTTGCATCATGTTGCCCTAGAACACATCCAAATGAATTATCCATCACCGACAGATATAAGAACAAAGTCCTATCAGGTTCGGGTGGGACGAGTTCAGGGGGGTTTGATAGATAATCTTTGATGTTGTCAAAAGCTTTTTGGCAATCATCTGTCCACTTGATAGCAGCATCCTTTTTCAACAACTTAAAGATGGGCTCGCACGTGGTTGTGAGATGAGCAATGAACCTACTAATGTAGTTCAACCTCCCGAGCAAGCTCATGACTTCCTTTTTGTTCTTCGGGGGTGGCAAATCTCGAATGGACTTTATCTTAGATGGATCCAATTCGATGCCTCTATGTCTGACTATAAAACCAAGGAGTTTCCCAGATGAAACCCCAAATGCACGCTTGGCTGGATTAAGCTTAAGGTCATACCTTCGAAGCCGTTCGAAGAACTTTTTCAAATCGCGCATGTGATCAGCCTGTGTCTTTGATATTATGATGACATCATCGACATACACCATCGACATATACTTCGATCTCTTTGTGCATCATGTTGTGGAAAATGGTTGTCATGTCCCTCATGTAAGTTGCCCCTGCATTTTTCAAACCGAATGGCATGACCCTGTAACAATAAGTACCCCATGGAGTGGTGAAAGTGGTATTTTTTGCATCATCCTGATCCATTAGAATCTGGTGGTACCCAACATAGCAATCCACGAATGACTGTATCTCATGCTTTGCGCATTTATCTACAAGAATGTGGATGTTTGGAAAAGGAAAATTATCTTTTGGACTTGCTTTGTTCAGGTCTCTGTAGTCAACATCTAGTTTTTCCATCCTTCTTTGGCACAGGCACAACATTTGCCATCCAGGTGGTGTATCGGACAGCTCTGACCACATTGGCACTCAACTGCTTCATTATTTCCTCTTTGATTTTATCACTCATGTCTGTTTTAAATTTTTGTTGCTTTTATTGGACTGGTGGAAAATCAGGATACGTGGGAAGCCTATGAACCACTAGATCATCACTTAAACCCAGCATATCATCATAAGACCAAGCAAACACGTCTCTGTATTCAAGTAAAAGTTGAATCAAGGCATCTCTGGTTTTTTGTTCAGTGTGAATGCTTATCTTTGTTTCTCTAACATCTTCATGACTTCTAATATTAATGGACTCAGTTTCATTGAGGTTAGGAGTAGGATTTTTTTCAAATTGTTCCAACTCTCTTTTGATCTCCTCAACAGCCTCATCTTCATCATACTCAACCTCTTGATGCATTATTTCGAAATTAGACAGCTTTTTAAGATCTGGGCGTGAATTCCGCATGCATGTCATGTTATTAAAGTCGGCATCAACAAAACTGGAATAGAAACAGAAATGACCAAAATTAGGAAAAGGAAAAGATACAAAACTTAATACGAAACTGAACTGCATTTCATTGAATTCGAAAGGATGAAAGGGTTAACATAAAAACAAAACAATCGTACTGGGATGTTTGGATTACAACCCTGAAAGTAACCCAAAATACAAAAAGAAGCTGCAAAAGCAAACTACCAAGACTCCTTCCTTGTGGGGAGAGGATTTGTTTCCCAATTGTTGAGCATGGTGTCTGGTCCAATTAGTTGCATATAGGCACGACTAGTGCCTTCACCAATGTTTGCCTGCGCCTAGGAATTTTGACCCTCTTGGAGTCGTGGCTTGACAAAAGTGTAGAAAATGTGAGGGATACGTTGTTGCAAGACCCATTCGTGCCTTTTGTGGTGCTTGGATTTGTCTTCGTCTGCTTGTATCAGCCCGAAGCCTAAACCAAAAGTACCCTGGTTACTGAACGGAGAAATGGTCTCCAAAATTCCTTGCAATGATGCCCCCAAGCCTTTTCCTGGCTCATAACCCTGTCTCAGCATAAGTGCATCCACCATTACAGATGTGGCGGAAAGACGAGGATGTAGGATGGCTTTCCTTCCTCATCATGGTCCAAAGCAACCACTTCAAAACCTGATAGACGATGGACTCACACCCTTCCTTGGCTTCAATACAA
Organism: Nicotiana undulata; assembly: GCA_005239495.1. Classification (NCBI taxonomy): domain Eukaryota; kingdom Viridiplantae; phylum Streptophyta; class Magnoliopsida; order Solanales; family Solanaceae; genus Nicotiana; species Nicotiana undulata. Next base: position 9,341 of record ML246996.1, read on the forward strand.
GGGATTAACGGGTCTTTGTAAATGGACGACTCGCCTTCCCCGTGAACAATAATTTCTTGCATGTCATGTTCGAACTTGAGCATCTGATGCAAGGTGGACGACACACCTCGGTCCGTATGGATCCATGGCCTTCCAACAAGAAAGTTATAAGAAGTGTCCATGTCTACTACCTGGAAGACAATTTCAAAATCAACTGGCCCAATCGTCATGGTGAGGTTGATCTCCCCAATGGTATCTATCGCCGAGCCATCAAAAGCCCGTATGCGGACATTACTGGGTCGGATTCTATTTGTATTGATCTTCATGCTTTGAAAGGTGGAGAGAGGGCACACATCTACGCTCGAGCCTCCATCAACCATGACTCACTTTACGTAGTGCCCCTCATATTTAACAGTCAAGTGTAAAGCCCTGTTGTGCCCAACTCCTTCTTCGGGGAGTTCATCATCAGTAAAGGTGATTCTGTTCACCTCAAAAAATCTGTTGGCCATCTTCTCTAACTGATTCACTGTGGTCTTCTCTGAAACATGTGCCTCGTTTAGGATCTTGATTAGCACACGAGCATGCTCTTTTGAATGCATGAGCAGAGATAGTAGAAAAATTTGGGCAGGAGTCTTTCTTAGTTGGTCAATGATTGAGTAATCCTGAACTTTCATCTTTTTCAAAAACTCCTTCACCTCTTCTTCAGTGACTAGTTTCTTTATTGGCAATTGGCCTTCTCTGATTTGCTTGGCCTTCCTCAACTCTCCTGGAGAGTAACACCTCCCCGATCGAGTCAAACCTCCAGTTTCCCCTACTTCTTCTATGATTTCCTTGCCTTTGTAAGTCATCACAATTTTTTTGTAGTTCCAAGGAATGGTCTTCGTGTTTGTCACAGGGGGTTGCACGACAGGTTTGATTATGATCGGCTTGGTTATACCCTTTTTACCGCCCTAGTTCTGCCTTGTGATGGGCTGGCCTCCAAGGACATATAACCTTGGGCTTGGAACATTGGAGCGAACTTCCAACCTCGAGATTTTTGGAACAGATAAAGTTTCCTTCTCTGAGCTCTGGGCGCCTTTCACAACCAATGGCACATCTCGACATGGACTTACTTTTAGACTTGTTCCTCCTTGAATTGCTCCTGCTTTCATTTCTACTCGACCAGCCGGCTTGTATTCTTGATCTCGGCCAACCATTTCCACAAAGTGAACATCATTATGTACTTGCAAGGGGTTGTTGGTCACATTAGGAGGGTCCTCGTCATTTGTCACCACAATCAGTTTTTCAGAAATTAGTCTTTCTATGGCTCTTTTCAGAGTCCAACAGTCATCAGTGCTATGCCCAGGGGCCCCTGAATGATATTCACATCTAGCATTTTCTTGAAATCCATGTGAATCAGGATGCATATGGTGGGGAGGTATGGGTCCAATCACACTTATTTGCTTCAGCTTCTGGAATAAACTGGAGTATGATTCAGCCAATGGAGTGAATTTTTCCGCCGGCCTCTGATCTCGACCAAAATCCTTCCTAGGACGAGCATTGTAGGGTGCCCAAAAGTTTTGCTGCTGAGGTCGGGGGATCCTTGGAGCCGGTGCCCGTATTTGCTGATTAGGAGTCCGAGCATAGGACTTAGCATTGAACATTGTATACTGTGGTGTGACCACAGAGTATTGAGGAATTGGCGGAGGATAATAATGTTGAGGGTAGCTGGATTGCCCCTGCTGAACTTGCACATAAGGGTGCGGTGCCTCTCTTTGAACTTTCCTGGATCCTTAAGTCATCATGGACCCCTCGTCTCTCTTCTTTTTATTTGCAAAACTTCCCGACCCATTTTGGATAGCTTGGGTAGTGGCCTTGAGAGCAACTTGACTTACAATTCTGCTAGTCTTGAGACCATTTTCGACCATTTCCCCTATTCTGATTTCTTCTGCAAAAGGTCTAACCATCACGGACATCATGTTCTAAAAATAATCAGGCTCTTGATCCTCCATAAAAACAGTGATCAACTCATGGTTATCCATGGGTGGCTTGACCCTAGCCGCTTGCTCCCTCCACTTGATTTCATACTCCCTAAAGCTTTCGGCTGGGCTTTTCTTCGTATTGGACAGGGAATTGCGATCTGGCGCAATATCTATGTTGTACTGGAATTGTTTGACGAATGACTGGGCCATGTCGTCCCAGACATGCCAGTGAGAGATATCTTGGTCAATGAACCATTTGGAGGCTACCCCCACAAGACTTTCTCCAAAATAAGCAATCAACAATTCTTCCTTTCCACCTGCACCCCTCAGCTTGTTGCAGTACCTTTTCAAGTGGGCGATAGGGTCGCCGTGACCATCATACTTCTTAAATTTTGGGGTCTTGAACCCCGGCGGCAAATGGATGTGAGGGAACATGCATAAATCACTGAAAGATACACTTTTGTGACCACCTAGTCCTTGTATGTTCTTTATGTTCTGTTCAAGACTTCTCACTTTCCTGGCCATCTCGTCTGGCTCAACTGTCTTGGCAGGCTTTTCATTTTCCACTGGTGACTCGTATTGAGGAGTCTTGTTGTAAGGAGCCGAGACCCTGAAAGCCACATTTGGAGAGTAGTATTGGCCATCATAAGCATGAGATGGTGGCTCATTGTTTGTCCTCGTCACACGAAGTGGTGGGGGGATTGTATATACCGGTGCGCCGGACACGACAAGAGGGGTGTTTCTGACCGGTGCGGCTGGAGGTCGCACATTAGAGGTACCAGGGGCGGCATGGAAGCTGTAGTTTGGCACATACCCTAGTGGTAGAATGTGATCGCTCATTGCACGGAGCGGTGGTTGAGTAGCCGGGGGTACAGTGGAAGTTTTTTCTAACGAACCCTGAAGCGGAGGCTAACCGGAGACCCAAGCCTGATACACCTCAGATAGTTGTTGTTTCAATCTTCTTACTTCCTTTGACTGTTGCTCAACTGACTGACCATGGGGGTCGTCACTGACCATCTCAATTTCATCATTGTTAGCCATCAGTACCTTTCCTTTAGATCTGGTGAAGTAATGATGTGTTGCCAGTTTCACCACAAACCAACCACCTTAAGCTTACTATATAAGAGACAACAAACGTGTTATGGTTAGTCATTTTACATATATGAATCACCATGTAATATGCCATGTTCCTAACATTGTCACCATTTCTAACATGCTTTTGGAAGGCTTCATGTTTCATCCCGGCTTATAAGGCTGATGTTTATTGGCGCTCTTAATAATTTAATTTTTATTTTATATTATTTCTATTTTTCCGCTTTTCTTTTCCCTCACCTCACTTGTTCCCTCATTTTAGAGTCATTGAAAATATTATTTCCATCGAACCTTTTAGGGGTTGCCTACGTATCATGTCGCCACATGAATAAGATCATTACGTAGTT